>CATIWR010147714.1:0-34253 GCA_949677035.1 Omphalea diandra
TTTGGAATTGGATCGTCCTTCCTTTGGGATGTACTCGTAGCTAAAGGCATCACGGCCACCAACCACGATGAATCCACCGTCTGATAGTGTTGCTTGCGTTGAGTACCTTTAAATGGAATTGAATTGAGCCAATAGAAAAATATATATAAAAAAAATGAAATAATGTGTAGCACATTTAATTAAAAACAAAAAAAATAGATTGAAGGAAATGTATATATGGAAAAATGTACCATCTACGATCAGCCAATGCTGTTGGGTACTCCCTCCAATTGCAGCCTTTGCAATCGCCGAGGTATCTAACAGTATTTGCACCACCTTGATATCCGCCGGTGCTCACTAGGTTACCATTCACATCCAGACCTCCTGATGAGCACCATGTATCCGTGTGTAGCTGCAGCCATGACAATCATTTTATTATTATTAGTTAGCAAAAAGGATAGAATATCCATCATTATGGAATCCAGAGACTATATAGTTACACATAGTCAAGTGCTAAAGATGAATGATACATAACTCTACCTCGAGAGGGGTGAGTTCAGAGGTGTAAATATCAAACAAGAGAGAATGGCACCAGCAGTCCTTTTCACCAGTTGTTTTATTAAGTACACGGCAATGACCATCAAGTAAAGGGATTTTAGATATCTTCCAAATGGTGGCATCATACATCAACACCTTGTCAATTTTAGGAAGCAAGATTGCATGCATAGCAGAGACACCAGAATTAGCCGAAACCAAGTCCCATTGCCCTTCATATCCAAGCCCAACCGGGGATTTAGTAGCAGCAGCAGGATCTGTGGACCTTCTACTATTTTGTTTCTCACCAACTACAGGAACTGCAATATCTTCATCTTTATCAACAGGAGTACCAAAATCATTAGGTATTTTTATAGACTTGTAATCGTTAGGATTTCCAAAAGGGTTACCAAACAATTCGTGGGGTCCTAGTATTTTTTTCTCGTTGAAAATTTGGAAGGCATCGTGATGTTCCCATATATGAGCCAAACCAGAAACAAATAATAGAGGGAGAATTAAGAGGGATTTGATCAAAACTATTGCCATTATCATGAAAGGAACAGAAATAATTGGTATTATACACTCATGCTCCCACGTCTCCTCGCGGAAGCTCTCTGTATTTTCTCCCTGCTTCCCATTGTTTCATATGCCAAGAGCTTTTATACATATGAAGCAAGAATGGGGTATGCAAAAATAGAGGGTTGGTTCCTTGTTTAGAGATCAGCCACGCGTAATTACTGAGCTGAATTGTTTATAGTATAGACCTTACGAAACCACATTACTGATTGTTACCAAATGGTGGAAGTCACAGATTCTTTCTTTTTTTTTTTTTTTAAAAAAAAAAAAGAAACGAAAATATGTTGTGACCAGGTGCTCCAGGCAATAAATGTTTGTCCAGACCGCGTCTGATAATGTTAAATCTTGATAATAAAAAATCCGAATGAATGATTACGTAAAATAAATAAAAATTCTTTTTAATTTTGTGGGCTTATAATTTATATAACTGATTTTGAATATATTTCTTTCGCGGGGTATATTGTGATTATTCATTTATAGATAAATGTAGTACATGTAATTTTGATCTATAAAAAGCTAAAATAATTTATCAAGAAGTACAGTATAACGGAAATTGTAGTCATTTCTAATATTTTTTTAATCAACATCATCAATCAATCAATATATATTATTAACTTCATTTTCAAAATTAGTTTTAAACTATTGTTTGGTATTTATCAAATAATTATATATAATATAACTATAAAAATTGTCATATAAAATAATTTTTAGTTAGAAAATTGAAAAACTTAACTGTCATACAAAAAACCTTAAAAATGAAAAATTTTTAAAACCTTAAAAATGAAAAATTAGAAAAATTTAAACCATTAATTACTATTTATCAAATAATTATATATAATTAAAAAAAATTTTAAAAATAAAAATTCTAAATAAAAAGTTAAAGTCATATAAAAAATTTTTGAACAGAAAATTAGAAACTTAAGAATTAGAAATTCTAAACAACTTTTAAATAAAAAATTTAAAAATATAAAATATAAAATTTTTATATTCAAAATTTTGAGTGCTAATGTCAATATAATAGATTGTTAAAAATTATTTTATTCAAATTTAATAAAATTTTTCTTAATTATACTATACAATGCTAAAAATATAAATCAATAAATAATATTTTGTTATAATTACCTTGTACATATATGTAAATTTATAATTATCTGTTAATTTTATTTTTTATTATTAAATACTTAATATTATTTATTTGATTAATAATCAAGAATTATTTTTTTTAAATTTAATATTTTTTTAAATTATACTGCATAAAATTTAAGAGATCAATTAATAGATAATCATTTGTTACATTCAATTATCTCTGTACACACTTATAAGTTTTGAGAAATTTATTTTATTATTTATCTACTTAATAATAACTTTTTATAAAATAAAAATTAAATTTTAATTATTATTTATATATTAATTTTTAATCATTTAACTAATTATCTAATTATTTAATAAAATATACATTAATTTATTTGAAATTTTTTATTATAAAACGTGCATATTTTTGAGTATATTATTAATTCTAAACTTAGAGTTAGTTCTAAATAATTATTTTTTATTTATCAAATAATTATGTATAATATAATGACGTGCAATTGTTTTACGTTATGTTATAACAAATTATCTTATTAAAAAAAAATTTTAAATAAAAAAATTAATTGTCATATAAAAAAATTTTTAAATAAAAACTTAAAAATTTAAAAAATAAATTTATTTTAAATAGAAAACTAAGATTATATAAAAAATTTTAAATAAGAAATTATAAAAATTTAAAAAGTAAAATTTATAAACAATTTTTAAAAAATAAATTAAAAATTTTAAAAATAAAAATTCAAGATTTAAATATTAATTTCATGTATTATTCAAAATTATAAATATATAAAGGATATTGGCTGTCAATATTTCAAGATTTAATGACTGTATGTATTTCTGGTTAAAAAAATGAAGGTACAGTGTAGATATATATAAGCTTTAGAATTTTCTGGTTAGTGCTTTGATAGCATGCCAAAATTTCGAGATTTAGTGAGTGGTATGTATTTCTCATTAGAAAAATGAAGGTACAGTATACATATATATAGATTTTAGATAACAGCCTTAATAACGACAAGATTTCAGCAGTGATAAGGATAGAAACTATACACGATAATATACAAAATGACAACTAACATTAACAAGCAAGAATTGTCACTTTATCTCTTAACAACGGCATTGTAATGATAGAAATTATTTTGTTTAAATTTAAATTTTTTTAAAAAATTATATCATATAAAATTAAAGGTAATCTTTTATTACAATTACTTCATATATATATATATATATAATTTATAATTATTTATTAATTTTATTTTGATTATTAAATATTTAATTTTATTTATTTAGTTGATTGTTAAGAATTATTCGTTCAAAATTAATAAATTTTCTTTTGAAATTATGTCATATCCTTTATTACAATTATTTTTATTTATAATTCTAAATTTAAGAAATTTATTTTATTATTCTATTTATTTGAAAATGATTTTTATAACAAAATAATTAAACATGAAATTAATTAATTAATAAATAATTATTAAATTATTTTAAATTTTTTATTATAGTAATAAAACATAATGTTCAGGTGCATGGCCAATATATTATTCAATGGTAGAGTGAATTTTAAACTATTACTTGTTATTTATCAAATAATTGCACATGATATATATCATTATTTTACATATCATATTACAAAAAATTACCATATAAAAATTTCAAAATAGAAAATTAGAGAAAAACTAGTTGTCATATAAAAAGTCTTCTAAATAGAAAATTAAAAAATTAAAAATTAAAAATTCTAAATAGAAAGTTAGGATCATATAAAAAAAATTTTAAATAGAAAATTAGAAAAAATTTAAAAATTAAAAGTTTGAAATACCTTATAAATAGGAAATTAGAAAATATAAAAGGTAAAAATTCTAAATAGAAAGTCAAATTTTAAATTAATTCTATTTATTGTTTAAAATTGTCAGTATATAAGAGTTAATGATAATATAATTAAGGGTGAATACGAAACTCAAAGATTCTCGAATCGAATCTAATCAAAATCGAAAATCTTCTATGTGAATAGTAAAGTGTCCGAACTAAATTGTACTGATTTTATGTATATATATAAATTAAATAAGTATTTTAGTTATTAGTTTTAATAGTAAACTCACTCAATTAGTATATACTATTAATAATTACTATTTTTATAACTAATAATTAGACTATTTATTAATTATAAATTATAAACTAATAGTAAATATTAAAAATAAATTTTAATTTTACATTTAATATTTAAGTTATTAGTTATTATTTATTAAATTATCACTTATTTATTTTTGTCCTTGAATGATTAAAAGTGAGAAATATAAATTTTTTTTATTTTGGTTCATAAATATAAAAAATAAAAATTTTAAGTTTTAAATAAATTAAAATAATAAAATATCTGAATCGGCACCGAACTAAACCTAACCATCCCAAAAGAACTGAAGTATTGAATTGAACTAGATCGAAAATTCAAAATGATATCAGTTTTCCATTTTTAAATCTTTGAAATTTCGGTTTGGTTTCAAATATTTATAAATTCCTAAATTGGATCGAATTATACTCACTCCTAAATATAATAAATTGTCAAGAATTATTTTATTCAAATTTAATATATATATTTAAAAAATTATACCACACAAGATTAAAATTATAAATAAATAAATAATTTTTTGTTATAACTACCTCATGCGCACATATAAGGCTGACAATTTTTTATAAGATCCGATCAAATGACATGATACGTAGTTAAATGAGTTTGGATTTGACATAAACAAGTTTATAAATAGATTCATTTAAATTTAATAAATTTTTTCTTGAAATGATGTCACATAATATTAAAAATATAGATTAATAAATAATCTTTTATTATAATTATCTCACTTTTATACATATATAAAGCTGACAATTTTTATCATGGTCTAATCAAACAATACGATACAACACATAGGTAAATAAGTTTGGATTTGACATAAATATATTCATTTATGATAAGATAAAAAAGTAGATTTAAATGGATTGATACTTTAATTCATAAGAAACACAAATAAACAACATTATATAATTGAGGTAATAAATTAACATATAATAGAAATTGGCTAGAGCAGCAAATTTAATGACGGGTCTTGAAGTTTGGGAGTCATACACGCGCCCGCACACACACACATATATATATAATGTTAATTTTATTTTTATTATATAATATATAATATTATTTATTTGATTAATTGTCAAAAATTATTTCATTCAAATTTAATAAAATTTATCTTAAAGTTATATCACACAAGATTGGAGATATGAATAAATAAATAATCCTTTATTATAACTACTTTTATATAAAATTATAATTTTTATTTTATTTATTTGATCATAATCTTTTATAAAATAATAATTATTCATTCATTTAACCAACTAATTATTTAATAAAAAAATAAAAATTAAATTTATTTAAATTTTATTATTATAATTATACCGTGTAACGTGTTGATTCACATATATTGAGTAATTATTTTAAATTTTAAATTTATATTTTGTATTTAAATAACCTCATAATGAGAATATATAGTGTATCAATCGTAATAGATTTTTACAATATGAGCCTAATATTTAATACACACATATATATATATATACTGATACGGTGACTTTATAATTTAGATATTGTTGTTACGGTCAAGGTTATAGGTGTCCATCACGTCATACAATAATTCTTTGGTATGCAAGTGCAATAAAGAGAGATTGAATTATTAGTGGTCCAAAGGGCTATACAATATGATTACTAATCTCTTACCAATTTCTCTTGAAATATTGTTGATAACCCTTTTTTAGTCTTTGGCTACTCTTTTCATTGATAGACATTAATAAAGTCGTTTTACCATGCATGTAAACCTAACTGTAAAGAGCCTTCTCACAGCTGTACCACTGTCTACTAAAGTTGCCAACTCTATCTAGAACTGCAGTGAAAGCAAAAATAACTCTCCGTTTTTTTAATTAAAGGATTCGTGAGAACAAAAATGTATTTCTTTTATGTTTGATGCTAGGATTCAAATCATATTTGACAAAAAAAAAGATCAATTATACGTGACTAAGGCGTTAATTCTTGGGCCTAACTCTTTAGCATTTTGATGGTGGTTTCCTACTTTCAGTACTAAGTAATTAATCAAAGTAAAGAATAAGGTTGCAGGTGAATTAATACGCTCAGTGAAACAATTTGAGCACGGTAAAATTTGTTTTTATCTTTTTAGTAAGTTAAATGAATAAGAATGAACATTGAAATTAAAACTCAATTGGAAAGAAAATGAAAATGAACATATCTAAGCTTCTTTCGATGACATTTTCAAATATATTCATATAATATTTATAAATATATTCGTTATAGGACTTATTTAGAATTCGTTTATATTTATTTATATTTAAGAAAAATATATTAATCATTCTCAAAAAAAAAAAGAAAAATATATTAATCAACTAATTTACACTTTGAAAATTTAAAAATAAATATAATAAAATTTTAGTTTTTAAAATATTTTATGTTACCATATCTTTTTAATGATAGTCCATATATATAAAAAAAAAAAAATTAAATTTATAGCTATATAAGTGCCCAAATATAGCATTATAATAAATTAAAACAAAAGAATCAAAATTATAGAGTAAAACTTTCAGTGTTTACATGCAGGTTAGAAAAAAAAAAAAAAGGAAAACTTGCATTCCTTTGATGTAATTATTGACAATATATACACCTAAATTTCGATTGAACTTTAAATTTTTTTTAAACTTAATTTTTTATTGGACTATAATAATTAAATGTAATAAAATTTTAAATGTTTCAATATTCATGAACTCATTGATAAGCTTGAGTTCGTTAAAAACTCGTAAATATAGTCAACCTCAAAATTAAATAATAATTTTCAAAATTCGTATGGAGTTAAACCAAACTCGAATTCATTTAAAAATTAAACAAACAAAATATGAATATAACAAAGCTTTCTTTTGCAGTCTCTTGGCATGTTATAAACAACATTGTAATGGAATAAATATAGCAGCCCTCGCTGTTATGCAAAAGTTTCAAAGTATTCAACGTTGAAAAAGCGATACATGCTACTTTCTTCTCTCCAAAAGAAGGGTAGATTCAATCCCAACAATTTTAATTAAATTTCCAACGAAGGTTTTTTAATCTGATAGAAGACACATTTGAAAGACTTTTCACTCTTTTTCTTCTTTTCTCTTTTGAACTCTTTTTTTCTTCTTTCTTTTAGAATCAACGTGACTCAGCTTTTTTAGGTTTGCAGTGATTTCTTTTTTTTTAAGAAAAATAATTTTTATTTATTATATTTTAATAATATTCAAATCTATTTTGAATAAATTTAACATTTTTTTAGATATATTCTCTTTGGATAATTTTGAGATCTTATCTCTCCTTTTCCAGATGATATTCTTTATTTTATTGTTTTTTAATAAATTATTGTTATTATCTTGTCACTTGATTTCTGAAAGACAAGTTCAATATCAAATACAGTGTGTATCTTTAGCAATGAATTCAGATCAATCTTATAGGAAAACTAAGAGAGTTGAACAATGACTAATATTTGCCATCAAGCACGATTCAATCTTTTTAAGCCGAAATTGTCGCCTTTATGTATAGTATTTATGATTATCTTGAAATTTATTTTATGAAATTTTAGTTAAAAAATAAAAGCAATATATGCTTAATGCTTCCTTCTTAACCATTGCACCCCTTGAAAATTAAAGTTGGGAATCAAATTTTTAAAGGAAACAAGTATCTACACTGTAAACTGTAGTTTTTACAGCTTAAACTTAACAAACACTGGTGCTAAACTACCATACTAATTTTGATATGTGTTTGGAGCAAGCTTCCAGAATTTTCAACCATGAGCAATTATATACGCAGTACTAACTAATTAACGCGTTCTCCGTATATTGCGCAGGCAAAAATACCTTTGAAGAAACTGATACCTTAGGTTAGGCCTATCCTTAAGCTCAATTTAGAATAAATCCTACAAGGAAAAAATTATTACTAGAATTTTCTCTCTTTAGTAAGAGAATTAATTTCTAAAAAAAAAAGTAATAAAACTCTATTGTTTGAAATAAATTGTTAGAATTTAATTAAATTCTATTATTAAATAAATTTGTAACAAATTCAAATCTTTTATTTCCTTAAATACCCTTATTTTTTAAAATGATCATAATGTTAATTTAAGTTATGAGATTATTAAAGTAATTTTATTTAAATTTATTGATTGAAATGAATTCTCTCAAAATCTTATGGTTTTTTCAACTAATTGGACTTTCTTATCAAATCATATGTTTTTAATGAAAAATTGAATTCTTTTAATTATAGGCTTTTATAATAAGAAATTCATTAAAATAGAATTAAATTCTGTTGAATTCTTTGGAAATCTAAGTTTTCAAATAGTATTTAAATGAAAAAATTAGTTAGCAGTGTTTTTTGAACTTTGATCTTGGTAAGGAATTGGGTTGAGAAAGTATACCAATTCCATTGAAACTGCATTTGAACTTCACAAAAGTCTAATTGCTACATTGCTTGTGTGTGTGTGTGTGTGTGTATATATACTCTCCCTCAAGAAAAAGGAACAACAAAACAGTAGAAGAGAACTTCCTACAATATCAAGGAAGAAAGTTGGGATGCAGAAGTAGTTGGAGATTTAGATGGTAACAATTAATCTTAGACTTTTATATAGCGGCAAAATCTAATTGAGTTGATAGAACAAATGTATATCGTTTGATAGGATGTAATAGTAAAAATGGGTTAAATTGCTCCAAGTGCACCACACATATCTCTATTTTAAATTGCTCATCTACTTCCATTAACTTCAAGACATATTTATTTCATGACCCTAACTTGACAGGTTTTTTGTGTGGCAATTTGCCTTTCACTTAATGATCAAAGGCTCGTCTTCAAAGAAATGTTGGTGCGTATTGGTTAAAAATGTTTTCACATACATGGAGTGGTCAAAGTTAATCATATATGTTGAATAAAATAAATTTAATCGGTTAAATTACATAAAAAATGAGTTAATTATAGGTACATTCTTAAAAAAAAAATAGCTTAGATTGAGCGACTTTGAATCAAATTATTTTTTGATTAAATATTTTAGAGTGAATTCAGTTTGAATCACTTTAAATTGTAAAAGAGTCGAATCAGTCAATTATAATTTTACTTTTTTAAAAAATATTATTTTTATTTTTATAATTTAAATGAAATTATACAGATCAACTTGAAAGTGAAGTAATTTAGAATCTCTTTAATTTTAAATTAATTTTAATTATTTTTAAATAAGTCTATCAAATTTTTCTAAAAGGGTTAAAAATAGTCACTTTAATTGAAATTATTAAATTATTTTAATAATATTTTAATATTTAATTATCAATCGCTGACATGGCATATGTTAAAGTTTACTTAATCTCTTTGACTAAGTAAAAATAGATCCTATAAATTTTTTTGGATAGTGTGGTGTGATTAGATTTCTTTTATAGAAGCCAAAATACACTGTTTGTAATGGTTAATTAGTGGTCAGCGGGGAAAGGGACAATATTTGAATAAATTCCTATTAAAAAGAATTCAACAATCTATGGTGAAATTTAAATTGAAACCCAATGAAATCTTTTGATTTCAGGGCATCACCTTTTAGTTGCTAAGTTTATCTGTAAATTACCTTATAGGCCCTACAAAATATTAACCCTTATTTAAAAAAAAATTACTAGTGCTCTCTCCCACGTCTCTTCCTCTCTCCCCCTCCCCCCTCAACCCGTGCTCCTCTCTTTTCTGTTTGTTTCCCTCTTTGCTTCTGTTTTCTTCCCATTCTCACAGAAATTTCTTAATCGCTCACTCCTATTACACACCAACTCAACACATACTCCATCTTCAAAATCTACTTAAAACCTCATGCACCAACTCAACACACATGCCATTGTTAAAATCTACTTAAAACCTCAGTCTTTTCCTCCCACTGTTGTTGTCATTATCGACGGAGTCTGACGACGCCAGACGCATATCCCGAAGTGTGTTGTTAAGTTGAGTTCAAATATACCCCTAAGGTGCCCTGACGCTTGGTCGTTTTAGCAAATCAAAATGGAACAGCTTGGTCTTTCTTTCTTTTGTCTTCATCACTAATGAGCCATGGGTCGTCAAATCGGTTGCAAATGGGAATTGAGGTGATGATAATGTTGTTGCATCTCTCCAGTGGTCCATTCACATACCAAATTGGCTAAAAATTGCTCCATATATATTATAATGCTATAATTTTAATTATTTAGATTATAATTTCATTCATATACATAATTATTATCATTTTAAATAATTTTTATTTTTATCAAAATTATTGTAATAATTAATAAATTATACGTATAATTTAATGTTTTATACAACTATATATAATAATATCATAAATATATGTTACTCTTATTATAGAATCCTTTTTTTTTTTTTTAATGTTGTATTAGGTTAAATGTCAAGGGAGGTGAGAGTAGTTAAGGAGAGTAAAAAAAAAAAAAAATTAATGAGGATTTTAGTATTTTGTGAGACCATAGATAATTTTTGAGTCTATCTTTATTTAATAGGAGAGATTAAGTTAATTTCGATACATCACATTGATATCAATCAATCAATTTAATCGATAATTACAAAAATTAAGATATATTAAAATAAATTGATAATTTAATGATTTTCAATATTAAATCTTTTTTAGATGACTTTTTAAAATGTACCTTATATTTAAATGATACTTTAGGGAATTTATCCAAATTGTTCTTGATTCTTCCATACCGTCCTTAATTATGATAGGAAATAATGCGGAAGCCACAAGTTCATCTATCATTTGTGGGGAATTTTAATCACCATTTAGTACTAGTTACCAGATATTTGATATGTTCCATTCTTCATTAAAAAGTTACCACTATTGGATAACAGGAGCAAAAGAGTATAGAAACATTCCCCAATCCAGTAAAATCAGATTTGATTCATGCAAGAAAGCATTATTTGTAAGATGCTGTCAGCTATCTAGACCTAAAAAATGAAAAACAAGAAATCTATGACAACTATAACTTTCTCATTTCTAGTTCTTGAACAACAAGAAAATATCATTTTTCTTATGCAGAAAGTCAGCCTAGCTTTCATTACACAAGATCGATCCCTTACAAATGAAACTTCAAACTAGTTCATCGCCTTGCTTAGATAACTGGTTATCATCAACCTCACATGTAGAGTACGTGAAAGCATTTGCAATTACACCAGCATTTGATTGGAAATATGTGGCTGATTAAATGGACAATCTGAGCTCCAAATCTAGTTCTTGAGTGTCACTTGATTCAGAATTTTGACTGCTCGAGCCCATTGAATCGCTCCGATGTTTCTTGCTCTTCTTTTGTTGTGTGCCCTATTCCATAGATTATATGATAAGGGTCATCAATATAACAACAAGATCTATTACATTAAAATCTTGTTTGCAGAATCTGATTGTAGAAATGTATGAAAATTGAACAATATAGGTACATATATATATGTGGGAGAACTAGCTACCTCAACATGTAGGTTTAAAAGGTGTCTAGTAGAGCCTGGCTGTGAGAAATTTTGAGCCTCTAAGAAGTTACTAGAGATCCAGCTGGTATATAGAAATTGAACTTTTTGATTAGATTGAATCTTGCACAAGAACAAATTACCTTCCAGGAAGGTCAAGAATTTTGATTAAAAAAACCTCGTTTATTTCAAGAATTTGAAGTAGCAAACGTGCGTATACCGTATACCTTGCTGCAGTGGAGGGTTGGGAATCGCCACCATATATTATGTTTGTTCTTTCATATTCGCCTTGCCCCATCTGAAACACCAGAAAAATTGATGGTTTAAGTAAGGACCACATAAAGCACATCACATAGGAAGTAAATAGACCAGTAATTTAAACGCATCTCATCCTCATTGCAACAGTTCAGTCATCATCACCACAACACATATAATGTTGAGGCAGACGATGTGGACATTTACAAATCATAAGGAAGCAATTGTTGGCCACAACCAACAGTCAATGTAAAAGGCTTGTGAGGGACCAAAAATTGTTGTTCTATTGGCTAACAACAAGGACCTAGGGTTACTGCTACTAAGAGATTTTCTTTTTTTTTTTTTTTTTTTCAGAAAAAAAAGGAATATTATCATTTTAATTAGAAAATCTTACAGATCATAGAAGTTCAGTATTTGAATTTAAAACAAAGTTGGAATTTTATAAATTGATTCTGAGTCAAAGATTGTGCACTAGATTAAGAGGATTATACACATTATGGTCAAAATGACAATATGATAAAACTTTTATGGAAATTAACCCTCCAAAATTTGTTCTATTTTTGTGTATCCTTGTTAGGTACGGTTCTAGATCAGAAAGTTGCTGAGAGTTTTGATTTGCATATTTTATCAATAATGGTTCTAAAAATTTCCTACCAAAGACATTCAAAAAACTAAAATGAAAATTGGGTATTCATCAACTCCCAACAACTTACGGGCTAGTAATATGTATATATAAAGATCACTAAATATGGAGCAATTACCATGACGTTGGGATGGAAACCATAGGGCGCAGAAGATGCTGCAGATGATGAAGAATAAGAGAAAGAAGATGATGGTACTGATGAATAAGCAGTTTGCATTCTCATATCCTCCTGCATGTTTAACATCAATACCATTAAGTCAATAACAAGAAATTAACAAACCCCGACTGAGCTTTTCCTATTGGAGTCATCTCCAACCCCGGTCGGAGCCTAATTAACCAAGAAAATTAGTTAGCCAGCAGTAAACCCTATATGAAAAACCTATTACTGATGGATTATATTTTGTTAGTCCTAACCCAAGAACACCAACAAGAGAAAGAGAAAAAGAAAGAGAGAGAAAGAAAGAAAGAAAGAATTATGCACCTGGTTGAAATTAGAGGGGTAAGGAGCATGAAGAGAAGGGTGATAGCCACTACCCATTTCACCATGTAATCTGATCTTCTCCAATTGAGCAACGCCAAGCCCTCTTTGGGGTTGCTTAGGCTTATCTGAGTTATTTTTCTTGCCTTTTTTTGAAGACCCGCTGCCTCTTTCACTTCCCATGTTTAGGTCTCCAAAATAACTGCTACTCATAACTGATCTTCTTGTTTCTTTCGTTCTTTTTTTTTTTTTTGGTATTACTACAAGAATAGAAATAAGCAGAGAAGCTCTTGCTTTGCAAATCCCAATTAAGATGCAGGAACTTTCTGGCAGGAGGCAAAGGCACACACAGCTGCAAAACTCTGCTGAGGAATCAGAGATCTCCAACAACCATTTTAAGCTGTTTGCTCCCCTTAGTAATTATTGCATCGCTGTATCAGATTGTGTAAAGATTTATTACAAATATATACTTAGATTTTATGCTCTTTTGCCTCATGTTTACAACTCCTTCATCTCACATTAAAAAAATAATATTTCATTTGTTCATTAATTTACTTGTATTGTCATTATTATATAATGGGAATGACAATTAAGTCATTAATATTATAATTTTCTTTAGTTATGGACTTTGTAGACTGTGACTTGATAGCGATTGTTTCTGATTAAATGTGTTATTAAATTCTATTACTATACAAAAATGTTACTTACGCGCTATTATGGAGCGTTCATTCTATTGTTGCAATATTATTGCATCCAAATTCCTACATTCTACAACAAGTATTAAATGTGAAATAAAATTGTGCAACTAGAAAATTAAAAAAAATTGAGAGCGAATAAATTATTTAACATAGTTTAAAATTGAGATTTATAAATTGATTTTGAAATCATATAACACATATAATTATTTTGTATTGAGATCAATAATATAAATCATTTATTTTTTAATATAAAAACACATATTAATATGCATTGGGTCATTTAATATATAGATATAGCACAGAGTTTTACCTAATTTGAGTATTGATAGATATAGCATTGAGTTATATCATCAATATTATAAAACTTAAGAATTTATTATGATTTTTAAAAGTAGCATATAATTTTCTTATTTAAAATTCATTTTTATATTTCTTTTACTAACTTTCTATATTTATTTTATTCACTTTTTGTATTTTATGAATAAATTCTATATCAAAATAAAAAAGAAACTCAACAAATATAAACTACGAGCTACATTATTGTTCATGTACCATCTAATTTTATACTAATTGTTATTCTAATATATAACCGTGTAAAATTTTGAACTTAATTGCATGGTCCTACTATTCCAGTTGAGGCAGTTAAAGGTAATTAGCAGCTTAATTAAAATTAAACTATTAGAAACAAACAACCCCAACTGTAAAAATTCTATAATCAACTAATGCCTTAGTAGAAAAAAGAGAGAGCATTTACCATTATAGATTCTAGGGATCATGTTTACAGCTTCTTGGGGATTGTCTTCTGATGAGAAACCGAAATATCTCGGCATTATACAAAATATTTTTTGGAGCAAATCTACTACTAACAAAAATTCTCTCTAAAATTCACCTAACTTTAATCTGATTAGAAGTTGTGATAATTCCTCTTATTGTTCTTTTTATTTTCTTTTTATATGTTTAATTTGCTCTTTCAATGATATGTTTATCATTATTATTTTTTTACTTCTCTCTTTATGTGAAATTATTTTGTAGTTCTTATTTCTTGTTTTTTTTGTGCATTATATTTTTTATGATTATTTTCTCCACTTTTGTTGATTTTTTTCCTTTTTTTTTTTTTTTATCACTTTTATATTTTTTTAATGAAAGGTGTTTATCAATTTTGAATTACTATAAGACTGTTTTACAAAATAAACATAATCATTCAAAAAATTACAATAATTATAATCGAGAGATTCATTTAAAAAAATACTAAAACATCAGAATAATTCAATAATTATACATAAGAGATTATAGATGCGATTCTGAGAGATTTGTTTTATGTTGTAATTTTGGAATACAAATTCCAATTATTACTATTTATTTTTTTAATAAATTTAAATAAATTTATTTATATTAAATCTACTGAATTATGAAAAATGATCTTTTCATAACACTCTCAATTGATTGGAATTTAAACTTATAAATAAAAATCACACTCTTAAATAAACATTTATTATTGATATCTTCCTCTCCTTTTTAATGAGATATGTATTCTAACATATAATTAAATATGATGAGATTCAAAAAGCTGGCGATAATTTGAAGTAGATGTCATGCAAGGAACCAAATCCAATTGAGCTGTTTCACGCATGATTTGTGGGTCATATTTTATGAGTTGTTTGTGTGGTGGAAAGTGAGAATCCTCCAATTTCTTATTCAAGCATGTGAACATATGCAATTACCAAAGACCCCAACCAATCTTTTCCATGAACATGCCATTTGTGAGTTAATCAACATGAACTAGTACATTTGTTATTAATTAAATGTGATATGATTACGAAAAGCTAATATAAACCCCCATAAGATAATGTGTTAATTAAGCCTACCACATAGGTTTACTAGTAGCATATCCTCCTCCAACTTTTTATCTCCACTAGACACTTTGATCACTTAAATTTATTCGAATTTTTAATTAAAGAGTGAATTTCTAAGTTCATATATTTTTTTAATTACTTATCACCATTTGCATAAAAAAAATTCATTCATATTTTACTGTATCTTGCATCATTATTTGAGTTAAGCATTTGTAAGTAATTGTAGTTTCATTGGATATTATTATTATTATTATTATTGGTGTTTTGATAGAAAAAATGCAAAAAAGAGTTAGATAATATATAGAAAAGGTAAAAATTTATAGTTTAATTTTAATTCTGTTAATTGTTGTTATCTTTTGCTTATTTCATGATGGTAACCAAAATTCATAAATTTATCAAGTACAATTTTATTATTTCCCAAAAATTAAACTAATCGATCAAGGCTTGGATAAAATAATTAGTATGTTGAAATCCTCTCTCTAAAGAATATTATAAAAATAAGAAATGAAACATATTGATTAATAATTTCCCAAATATATTATTTCCGTTATGTTGTAAGCTTGGTGATAAATTTAATTCATTCACGCCTGAGGAAAATTTTGAAGTATGTAACATATAATACAGTAAGGTCAATGGTATATGGTCTTTTTAATTACATTAGTCAAATTTGTGGAACTCAATTCCACTGATCATCCATATATAATATGGGGGTGTCCCACAATTCTTTTCTTTTTTATTATTATTATTAAAAAAGTGAGAAATTTTCAAAATATTACGTACATATCTGTGAAAGAAATTAATGATCAGAGCATAGAGAAAAGATAAACTGAAACATGCACTCTAAAATATTCATGGACAAACGTATGATATATCATTAATTTAAAACTAAAAATTTATTTGCCCCATATTTTTGTGCGTGTATATATATATATATATTTGGGGGTCCCTAATGTCTGCATGAAGCCAACCCTGATATTTGACATATGAAAGGGTTGGATTACCAACGCTTAATACAACCTGTGAGCAAAGGAAAGTCTGCACATTGACAAAAAAATACTAGCTACTATATTTATTACTACTATAGCCTTTTGGTTTGGTACCATAGTATAGATACTATATATTTAATACATGTCGTGAATCATGTGGTTCAAACTTAAGTTCTATAGTTGAAATCATTTAAACTAGCTCTTCCTTATCTCTTTATTTTTTTTGTAAGTTATATCATTTCATTAAGAAATCGGCTATAATACTCGCAGAAGGAAAAAAAAGAAAAAGAAAAAGATAATGGTTATAGTAGGAGTATGCCATGTGTCACATTTCATATATGGGTATTATTGCCTAATACTATTTACGTGTATAATAGGATTAATTAATCTTTCTTTTTTAAATTGTACATTTCTTCTTCAATTTTTTTTAAAGCATATAATTCACTCCAAGTTTTTGGAAGTTTCAATTGCTCCATGCATGAGAACAGAAATAAATTTTCTTTTTAGTACAGCTAAGATTTTTAAAATATAATATCGACGATGCTATAAAAAAAATAAATTATTGATCCAAATAGAAGTTGCAAAATTAATTTTATTGGAGGGCGTAACTACAGTTGAAAATTTATAGTAAATATTTTGACAGCTATTAGTTTCTCTATTTTAAAATAGATATCATTTTAGAGAGAAATTTTTATCATATAATACTTAACGTTTTACAATTATCCATAAGTATTAATTAATTTTTTCAATTGCACTTTTTTTTTCTTTCATACTAATTATTTTTTTAGAGTGCATAATAATTTATAGAAAATAATTAATTAAGAGTAACATAATCTTTTATTTATATAATAACACCTATTAAATACAATTCTTAATATATATGTAAAAATCTTCAACAACATTTATTAAGAAATTGAGAGAGCACAATATTTCTCTCTCTCTCTCTCTCTCTCTCTCTCTCTCTATATATATATATATATATATATATATATATATATATATGATGAATTTTTTATCTATTTATTCTTATAATTTTTTGAGCTATTAATTTGATTTTTTTGAATAATGATTAAGTCATCGCAATATAAAGATTAAAGAATAACTACTTGAAATTATTTTGTTTGATATTAGAATGTATTTAAATTTTTTAAGAAGAAATTCGTTAAATATTTCACTTATCTTAATAAGCTTTTATTATTTATTCATATATATTTCTCTCCATATTGAAAAATATTTAAATTTTTTAGTATCAAATTTATTGAGCATTGTGCTTATCTAAATAATTTTTATTATTTATTCATGTATATATATTTAAGAGAGAGATGTTACAGTTGAAATAAACAAATAATTTAAATTTAAATTTAATATTTTATTTTAGTTTTAAAATTTTGAAATTATAATAATAAATGTAAGATCATCTTTTATTTGTTTCTAATTTTTAGAACTATTTTAGATTTTAAATTTACTTTTATTGTAGTGAGTAAAATAAATTTAAGAATTATCATAAAATTTTTAGTCATTATGTATATATTATAAATTATAATTTATATGGAATTGCGATAACATTAATTTTAGAGAATAAACTTATTCAATTGTCATTATATAACTAAATTATTTACAATAGTATACAAAAAGTTAAAAATATAAATATTTATGAGAATATATATATATATATATATCATCTTTTTTATTTGAAAAATTTATAATTATTTTATAATATTATAAAATCACAATAATAAATCCATATAAATATATAGACATATAATTTATAAAAAATAATAAATTTAAAAATTAATTCTTAATATATATAAACAAAATAAGAAAATAGAACAAATTATATTGTTGATATTTTAGAATATTAAAATACAGTATGAATGTATGATTAAGGGATAAAAAAAAAAAAAAGGAAGACA
Organism: Omphalea diandra; assembly: GCA_949677035.1. Lineage (NCBI taxonomy): Eukaryota > Viridiplantae > Streptophyta > Magnoliopsida > Malpighiales > Euphorbiaceae > Omphalea > Omphalea diandra. The sequence goes on from CATIWR010147714.1 coordinate 18,525, forward strand.
AAGTTTAGTGGGGAGAGATGTGGAGAATATGATATCTACAATAGATTGTGAGCACATGGAGATGTCATACTCTACATGATTTGCAGAACAATATAATCCCTAGGAAAACGCTGTCTATATGTTTCCAAATCTAAATCCTATTATTGTTTTTTATATTGGATTCTTAATAATACGAATTCAATTATAGTACACGGAGACTTGCACCAAATCAACTTTCAAATTTACTATATATATATATATATATCTGAATTATTAATATATATTTTTCTTTTCCTCTCTTTAGTATTTACTATCTTTTATAATATGGGTTAGTGGAGCAGAATCAAACGGAAAGGGAAGAGTTCGTGTATTATGAGTGTGCGTGTGTATGTATGTTGGTGACTTAATTCTGTGGTATTTCTCAACTTTTGGAGGATTAATATAATAAAAAGAAATATCCCATAAGATTCTTTAAAAAGATTGATGCAAAACTTATAGTATCACAATCTGCATGTTGGCCTGGGTACGATGAGATTGAGATCTTTACATTAATTTATTCACATTTTTTTTAGGATTATGGAGTTTGTACAATGCATCTCTTTCTAGGGTTTTCACCATCTAATAAATTTCTTGAATCATTATTATTATTGTATGTTAGAATCTACTGCACTACACTCTTATTTTGGACTGCATGTTACAATACAGTTTCGAATTTCTTGTTTACAAATTTTAAAATCTCTAGAATTATTATCTATAAACAGATCAAAATGAATCAATAATATCATCATATTAATGAAATTGAAAATAAGTTCCACAATTACATTTTTAAAAAATGATTTTTGTTATCTTCTTTTATTATTCAAAGTTTCAGACCCAAGTTTGAATTTATACTGCTCTTGCTTAGGGGTTTTTTTTCCCCCCCCCCCATCTTTTTTATGCTTTTCTAGGCACTCGCTTGGGCTTTTGGCAAAGTCATTATGTTTTTTTCTTTCTTCTCGTTAATTTTTTTTCCTTTTTTTTATTTAGCATGACGGATCTAATTTGGATGTATTGGAAAGTTCTGCTTATCAGATTTAGATTAGCATTTTATGTTAATTTTTTAATTTGTTATTCCTTTAATCAAATAGGTAATTTATTAAAAAAAGGGCTATATATATATATATATATGAAACTTATATGATGTAAGAATTTGGAAGAGATATATATCATATATTGGGAGGAAGAGAGAGTAACATTTTAATGCTGATTTTGCCTTTAAAAATGAGACCCGTTAATTAGGGTATCTCGAAAAATAAATTTAAAAAATTCAAAAAAATTTGATACATATTGGGATTTTAAAAGAAAATATGAATTTCATTTTATAAAATTAATAAATTATATGATTTAATTTATAAATATAATAATCATAAATCAAAATAGTTGAATATTTTTAAAATCCTAGTTCGGCGAAAAATATATACCAAATAATATTGATAGGAAATGAAAATGATAACTATTTGCATATTACATCTAAAACCAAGAATAGTCGACTTGTACCCTCCATTGGGATTTTGGGTCATTTCGTTTAACCTTTACTTCAGTTATATCATTATTATTAGCATAATTCATCTTGACCATCTGAATTTTACGTAATTTTTAGTGTGAAATATTTTAATTTTAAATTATAATTTTAAGCTTTTTAATTATTTAAATTTGTTGCTTAAACTTTTTTTATTGACATATACGTATAGTTATGTAGGAGTTTTAAGTAATTAAAAGACTTAAAAACTTATATTTGAAGTCGAAGACTTAATAACAAAAACACGTAAAGTTTAAATGACTCAAAATAAATTGTTGTTATTATTATTATTACTGGGTGAGAGTTTACCTCAGTTTTATTACACTGCCTTCCTTTTCCTTTCACATGAACTTCTATATTATCATTTATTTATCCAAATCACACCACCCTAAAAAATGTTTCTCGTAAATGAATAATACTCTCTCTCTTTATATATGAAATATATTATCAATGAAATTTAAAAAAATCTTCGTAATCCTATTGCTATCACGAATCATAAATTGCAAGAAGCTCTAGACAATTAAGATTTCGCTAATGACATGCTGTGGATGAAAATTCAAAAAGATATCCATCCGATAGTAACTTAAAAATTTATTTCTGTTTTTCCCTTCTCTTTCTCTATTCGTAAACCTTTCTTCTTTTCATGTTTTCTTCATCATTTGCTTTAATAAATTAGTGCTTTTTTCTTCAAAATTTATGCACTATTTTTCAAATGTAAGTATTAGGCTTCTATATTTTTTAATGTTACGTATTCACATTGATATTTTTATAATTACTTCCTTATCGTATGTGTATTGCTATGATCTATGTGTATCTTCAACGTGTTCCATACCATCGTAAAAGGTCATGGGCTATACCTATGTTTAGTGAGGTTTTTTTGAATTAATTGTAATATATTTTTTAAGTTTGATTTGTGTTTAAGGCACTATTTATTTCGCAAAGAATATTTTTTATATTTTCTCTATTTGATGCATTTAGAAAAATTGATCAACAAAAAATATATTTCTAATTAAAAGAAAAATTAAGTTATTTTTCAAAATTTAATAAACTAATTCAAATGAAAAATAAATCATATAAATACATATATTTATTATTATTGATTACCGATACCTATCATCGATTATCATCGACCGATGGTGATTTCCAAAAATTGATAGAACCCATATAAATTTATAGTATAAATACAAAATATTTATGATCTAAATTTTATTATAATCTCATAAATTAAAAGAAATTAATGTTTTTTTTATAGTGTTTTACAAGCACTATAAAAAATATATTGCTCATAAAATGTTTTTCTCAACAAATATTTTTCTTAAAAATATTTTTCTCAAATAAATTATTTTTTGTGAAACAAAGTTGGTCTAAATATATCATCTTTATCTTGTAGCTTCTCTCTTGTTTTAATGAAATTTTTAATTTCATGTTATAAAAATATTTAGTAAATCTAAATGTATACAACAATCTTAAGTAAGGGTTTATTATTTTTGAATTATATGTTTGGTAAAATAAATGGGCTTGTTCTTGAATGGATCAACTGCAAATTTCCAATGGCTGTGCATGTGAAAAGCACCCTTTACCTACTAACCATCGAGAATATGCCTAATGCTTTCTATAATCTTCCTTTTCACATTAGATAATAACTTGATTAGTTAATGCATTTTAGATTATTAGTAGATGCATTTCTAAAAAATTTAACATTCTTTTTATCAAAAAAACGTCAGCTCTAAGAAATCAAATCACATTTCATCCCAACAAAGGTTATCCACAATATAAATACATGTGCAAAAAGTTATACATAATTTACATAAAATTAAACCATAGAAACAGCTTGGTCCATGTGAGTGTGTGTCTATATATATATACACTTAAATGTTTTAGGTGGTAACCAAAAGTGAGCCGCCCATGTATATATAATAAAGAAATGTACATGACTGGATTAATGAATCTTATAGATACCTAGATCGTCTGTAACGAGCTTGCAAAGCTAAGCCAAGAAAATACTAATAACAAATTACCCGTGAATCCATGTTTAGCCTAAGTGGAAGATTTTCTTGCACTAAAATAATATAATTAGTGTGGGAAGAAGTCTCCATGAAATGTATAATCAAGTTTATTATTGGACAACTGGAAAATGGGTCCTATATCTTTTTTTTAAAAAAAGAAACTGGAAAATGGGTCCTTCGAAACCACAAAGGTGTACCTCATGTGGAGATGATCCAACCCTTGGCTTCTTTTGGATATCAAAGGAAATTAAGCTTATAATGATCAAAAGAAAGGGCCCTACAATAAGTCGCGACGCCACGTACAATAGAAGGGCAATTACCCCTTTTTTTTCTGGAAAAAAATATTAAATATAAATTTTATTAAATGTGAATATTTGTATTGTCCTTCTTATTTTTGAAGTTTGTCCGTCTTATTATTAAATTATATCACTTTTTTTTGTCATTTACTTAAAAGTCATAACTTATATATTTGTGATAAAAAAAATAAAAAATTATTAGATAACAATTAACTAAAAATAAAACAATTTCTTTGAAAATAGAAAAAGAAGACCCTTATAGTGTAAGTTAAAAGTGTTGCAGGCTAAAAGAAAGGAAGAGAAAAAAGGGTTATCAACTTTCTCCTTACTTTTTTCTTTTGGCACAATTTGACTCCACTCCACCTTGATAATTTAATTCTCCTGCAAACAAATTCTATATACAAAATTTTTTGTTAAGATATTGCAATCAAGGGTAAATGATTTGTCCTTCATCTTTTTTTCTTATTTTTTTCTTGATCTATATTCTTTTGGTGTTAATATTTGAAAATTTTATTATCATAATAAGAATAATATTTGTTATATCAATTTAAAATTTTCAAAATCAATCAAATGTAAAGAAACTTTTAGATAATTATTATGATTGGGTATTTGTTAGATTTTTTTATTAAAATATTAAAATGTTCATGAATTTAAAAATCTGATGACAAAAGAATACATAAACTTCTTAACGCGCATACAGCTGAATGAGCATCTCTCTAATTCTTTATTTTTTATTTTATTTTCACAATTAATAAGTATTATCTTCATTTTCAACACCTTTTCAACACCTGAACTATACAACTCACTAATAATTATTAGATCGATTTCTAAGCATATATTGAACTAATTTATAAATATCAATCCATCAATCACAAAGGTTATTAAATGAGATATTACAAGCATTTTTTAGTTACTCTCTACACCATACATTATATTTGATAATTATTGTTGATTTTTTTGTTTCTTTCTTTTTTTAGTCATGGAAAGGTACTTTTAGAGGAAAATTATGTTTAAATCAATGCTACCTATTCAAGTACATGGAAGCCATGATCAACAATGTCACAACTCAAAAAAAAGTTCTCATGAGGTTTATATAACAAATCTTCCATCATACCTCGCATTACGAAAACCAATTATGGATTATCATCCTAACATAAGGGATGAAGTTTGAAGAACGTATTTGTAAAGAGGACCTTATCAATCTTGTCAACAAAACTTTAAATAGACACTACAAGATAATGTATTAAGAAGATTCAATCCATCTTGGTTTGATGAATACCTTACATGGCTAGAGTATAGTGCAGTGAAGGAAGTAGCATATTGCTTGTGTTGTTACCTTTTCATATCAGATAATAAAAAGCATGGGGGTAATGGTAATGTCTTTATTATGGAGGGCTTTAATAATGGGAAGAAAAAAGAGAAGTTATAGATGCATGTTGGAGATCCTAATAGTACACATAATTGAGCTACCAATAATTGTCAAGTTTTGATGAACCAACAACATCTTAAACAATTATCAATAAGCAATCTAAACAAGCTTGAAGTGGATTATCGAGTTCGTTTAAGTGCTTCAATTGATTGTGTTCGATTTCTTTTAAGACAAGGTTTAGCTTTTCGTGGTCATGATGAATTAGATGATTTAGCTAATCTTGAAAATTTTAAGGCTATATTAAAGCTTTTTTGCAATCACAATGAAGATATCAGAAGAGTTACAATTGATAAATGTCTTAAAAATCTTAGACATCAGGTGATATACAAATATTAATATTTTACTGTGCTTATTGGAGGCATTGGTTTGCGTGCACATGACTAAGATTCGCGCTCTAGTCTGCAAGTAGATTTCTTCGCATCCATTACTTATTAGGTTCGATAGATTATATAGTTGAGAGCGCATGTAGTTTATTAGTATATTTTATTAATTTTATAGCTTTATCGAGATTTTGATTATTTTATTTTGGATACAGAAAAATTGTGAGTATCAGAAGTAATAAAATTTTATAAATTATTATTTATCCACCGAGATAATTGTTTTATGGTTACTTAGAGATTTTTCAGAAGATATTGATAAGTATGTTTTATATATATATATATATTGTAAGTTTGAATTATATATATTTTGTAATAGATTCTTTAATATTGTTTATTATCTCATTGAGTTTTATACTCATTATTTCACTCACCTATGTATGCAGAACAATCTAAAGTGCAAGGCAGTTAAAACTTCTTTTTGCTACACTTCATGATTCAGGTCAGAGAAAAGTTAAAAGGGATAAATAGAGCCCTAAGTTCAGGGCATTACAGTGTCACTAAATGATGTTATCGATTGCCCCCTTTGATGATGTTCTCCTAAAGAACTACTCGTTTGAAGTGTGTTCAACTAGTTTAGAGCTATCAATAGTATTACCCATCAACAACCACAATTAAAATTTGATAATATATAATTATGAGATATAACAACTTGTAGCTACAATCCTTTTAATTGTGAAAATAACAAAATTTTTTAATGATCTGTCTTATTTTTTCATGATACATGAAGATGACTAATTGGCTTTTTAGAGAGTAAAGAGATTTTATTTGAAGTCAAATTAACTAAAGAGTTAAATAATATTACATTTTTAGAGTTTTTTTTAATATGCCACTTAGTCTTTATATTTTTAAATTATATTATTAAGCCTCTCTATTTTGCTCCTATTTGATCTTGATATCCTTTCGCCCATAAGGTAATTATTTTTTGTCAATTTGAGTTCAATGTATGGAAATATCCTTATAAATTAAAAGAAAATATAATTTTCTAAAAATTAAACATACAAATATATTAGTTCTATGTCATGCATTAAATATATAACTCAACTTTTGTCTTAGACAGACTAGATATTTATTTTTCTATCGAGTTCTTGCATTTGTATGTTTGTACACACATTGCATGTGAAATCTATTAATTATCTAAACATTTAATTAATAATTCATTTTTTGTTAATAATAATTTAATAATACCAATAAAATAAAATATTAATATAAAATATATAATTAAATAAATAATATTTATTTTTATATATAGATAATATATGTCTTATATTTTTTAGTTTCTTATTTAATAAATTAGTTTAATGATTTTTTATTTATATTTATTTTAATAAGAAGATTTTATATGAAAATTCTAATTATTTATGTGTCAAATAGTTAATTTGACAAATATCAAATTTTTAATTCAAAATAAATAGTTAGCTAACAAATTATAATCACTTGTCTAAAATTAAATATAGTATCAATATTAAATTTGTATTTCAAATAATAAATTTGAAATCATAATTAACTATGTATATTGATTTTTTTTTATAAGCAACTATGTACATTGATTTTGAGACTTCAATGAATTAACTGCTGAAATTTACTTGCGAATAATAATATTTGAAAGTATTAGACATTTAGAAATTATGTCTTCTTATAAATTGAGTTTGAAATGAACACATAATAAGGATTTACTAAAAAATTAACTTTATAACATGTTGAATAACATAAGAAAAACCAAAAAATATTCTCTTAATCTAATTCAAATTGAAATCTATGTGATTTAATTAAAATTACATTTAGAAAATAAAAAAAATAATCAACTCATAATATTGGAAGCTATAACTCAAAACTAAATAAAAAGAATTTAAAATAATACAACTAAATAAATAAATCATCATATTATATATAAAAATTACATTAAATGCCACCATAAAATTTTTTGATAATGTTATAAATTAGATTTCTTATAGATCATATAAAATAATAAAAAAATATTAATTAAATTTAAAATATATTTTTAAAAAATAATTAAATCCCACCATAAAAAGAAGTAAAGTATACTAATACGAATAAATTTTTTAAACCACATTTATTTATTTATAGAACGATTAAAATGGGTTAGATTAAAAATCCTTAGATCCCAAACGATAATTTCTTATTGTCTACATGTTTCAATAAATTAATCCAAATCAACAAACTCTACAAAACAACTAATCTTAGTCTAAAAAAATAAACTAAATAACACATTTATTTACGTAGATAATCCTCTTTATTAAGAAAATACTATGACAAACTTCAAATAATTTTACTATAATTAACGAGAACAAATACAATCAATAATAAATTTTACTCAGTTTAAGATAATAATAATTAAATAAGTGTAAAATTTGTCTATAATTCTTCTTTATTATAACTTTATGAATGCCCTTTAATTTTGCACTTCAATCCCACTCTGAACAAACACTATACTTTTTACAAATTTTTTTTTACGAAAATTTTTTTATCGCTGATCCTTCACTTTATTAGGCATAATTTTCTTTTATATTCTCGCGAATCTTAGGCCACTCTTGGGGTGAGCAAAACCGAACCAAAATCGAAAATCGAATCGAGTGAATTCAGTTTATTGGATTTGATTTTAAAATAAATTTGGTTCAGTTCAGTTTAGAAAAATAGAAAAATTGAATTTTTAATTTCGGTTCAGTTTGAAATTGAGAAAATCAAATAAATCGATTAGTAGACTTTTTTAATTTGTCTTTTAATTTGAGCTCAAAAAAGTAAAAAATGTGGTTCAAAGACTAACATTAAAAGTCTATATAAGATAAAAAAAAAAAAAACTCAAACTAATTTATCACAATTAAAGTCCATTGATAGTTCAAATCGAAAATCAAATTGAACTAAACCGATTTTATTATATTTCAATTTATTTCATTTTTTCTTTAAATTTCGATCGATTCGATTTTAATTTACACTAAATTTGATCTATTTGATTTTAAAATTTCAATTCGGTTTGAACCGAACCAATCAAATGTTCAATTCTACGCCACTCACCGCACACAAAAGAGATGCATCTCCTATTTATATTGCCATTAATTCTAAATTGTAAAACTTAGTCCAATTTTAAACATTGCTGTTTGCTATCGAAATCCAATTCAGATTTTTAATTCTTTCACGTGTTTGCTGCCAAAGCAAACTTTGTTTTTTTTTTTTCTACATTTATTGTAGTAAATTATTATATTATTATTAATTATTAACAATGAAATTAATATTCAAATTAAAGATATTTTAACCAATTTTAAAAATTTATTCTCATTTATACACTCTCTTTATATATAGAATCAGAATAAAGGTTACCTATTAAAAATTGTCTTTGGCATCAGGAATAACATTTGAGGATCTCCGCCTATAAAGTTCCCTGAAAAGTTTGCCAAACCTGAAGCTTCAATTTTGTTGATTTAGTGTGAATCAAAGTATATAAATATTGGATAATGAAGTCATTGGTTAGTTTTTCTTTTCTTTTTTTTTTTTTTTAAACCCTCCAACCCCATGAATGTTCACATCACATTTTATTAATTATTGTTTTCTTTTCATCAACCTATCAATCTATAAGTGGAAATTCAATATATGTATACTTTGGTTGTAAAGTACAAAACCTAGTCAGCATGCGTTGCATGTAGTCATTTTTTGGGAATTTATATGTTAAGAGTAGTTCATATTTAGATTTCTTTACCTATTATTTCAAAAGTGGTTGGATTCCTACAGACGGACAGACAAACACATGTTATTATATATGTAAAAAAAATATAAATACATGAAGAGAAAGCACAATGGCAACTTAATTTTGGATGCGTTAATAATAATAATGCATTGAATTAATGAATACTTTTGTCTGACAGAAGGAGACTTAAGGGTTAACAAACAACATTACTATACCATGTCTGCTTTTAATCTTTCTTGATATCTCATAATCATCTTCATGCTTAAAGTTTCCACAGCATGGATCTATGTGGAGGTGGCAAATGAATCAGATTGAGTCACTTTTGGGTCGAAGTGATTTTAGGTCGGATTGGGATTGGATCGTTTGGATTTTGGGCGGATTCATGTCGTGCATGAAAAAAAGATTTCGGGTTAGTTTGAGTTTACTCTTAAAATTAATATTTCGAGTTGGGTCAATTGTTATGTAATTTTTAAACCTACATTAAATTTTTTTTATCATTTATACAATATTTTTTCACAATTTATTATGAAAAATAATAATTTTTCCTAGTCAAAATTTATATAAAATAAAACTTGATTAAAAAATTTATTTTTATTTAAATACTCAATAAATTAAATATAATTTATTTTTGAAGCACATCACTGTATATAATAAAAAACAAGCAATTGAATTAAGTTCACATAGAATTACATTCAAGTCATATATTAAAATTTAGACTAATTTATAAAAAACATAAAATGTTTAATGATAACAAATCACTAATTGCAAAAAATTTTATGTATTATAATAAAAAATTTATGATAAAATTAATTTTTTCTTATTATGTAAGTTTATCATAATAAATATTAAATTTATCATAATTATTATAAAAATAAATAAACTTGTGGTAGATTTCTTTTAAAAAAATTTAAATATTTATGTGATTTTTAAATCGTATCTAAAGTTTTAAATTAACACTATAATTTGACGAATTGATTTTAATTATACCTCAAGTCAAAATTAGAATTTAGTAACGTGCATATTTAGACTCAATTGACTCTTATACTTTTTCAATTAATTCAGTCAAACTTAAAATTAAGTTTAGAATTTAATTAATATGATACATTTATTTTTATTCAATTTAATTTTATTTTTACTTAATTAAATTTATTATTTATTTTTACTTAATTAAATTTATTATGTATTTTTGTATGATGAATTATAATTTTATATTTAAATTTTAAATTTTAAATTTTAAAATTATAATTCATAAAATCTCTCAATATCTCATTTTTTTAGAAAATTCTCTCAATCTTCTTAAAAATTTAATTTTTATATTTTAAATTATAAATTTTTTAAACTATTTAGAATAAAAATTTCTAAAAAATGTTTAAAAAAATCAATTACATGAGATTAATTAAGATGATACTTTATTTTTGTTCAATTTCTCTCATTTTTATTTAATTAAATATGTTAATGAATTCTTCTAATTTTAAATTTATATTTAAAAATAGAAAATAGAAAATTTCAATTTATAATTCATAAATTCTCTCAATCTCTCATTTTAAAATTTTTTTTCTCAATCTCTCCTTAAAAATATAAACTATTTAAAATAAAAACTTTAAAAAATATTTAAAAAATTAATTACATGAGTTCAATTATGATGATACTTTTATTTTGTAGTCAATTTAATTCTTTTTTTACTTAATTAATTTATTATATGTACTTTTACATAAAAATTTAATTTATATTTAAATCTATAAAATTTTAAAAGTTAAATTTTATAATTCATAAAATCTCGCAATATTTCATTTGAATTTTTCTCTCTCAATCTCTCCTTAAAAATTAAATTTTTATATTTTAAATAATAAATTATTTAAATCATTTAAAATAAAAGCTTAAAAAATATTTAAAAACTAATTACATGAGCTTACTTAAAATGATGCTTTTGTTTTTTTGTTCAATTTAATCTCATTTTTGTTTAACTAAATTTATTATATACTTTATATGATAAATTTTTATTTAAATTTAAAATTTTTAAAAATTTTAAAATTTAAATTTATAAATTATGAATCTCTCAATCTCTCATTTGACAAATTTATTTCATTTAAAAAATTTCTTTCAATCTCTCATTAACAATTAATTTATACATTTTAAATAATAAATTATTTAAATAATTTAAAATAAAACTTCTACAAAATATTTAAAAAATCAATTATATGATATGAACTTGAACATTTTCAAAAAATTTATCATTGAAATAAAATTTAAGGATTTTATTAGTTTTTATTTAAATATATAAAATAAAATTTTATAATAAAAACATGAAATTAATGTAAAATTAATTATTTATCAACGAAAATAAAAATAAAAATTTAATATTTTTGTGAAAAATTATCTAAATTTATTAAAAATAAAAATATTATTTTAGTAAAATTTAACTAAAATTTGAGTATAATTGAACTAATTGAAAAAATATAAAGGTGAATTGAGATTAAATATATACTTTATAAAATACTGATTTTGACTTGGGGTATAATTAAAAACCAATTCATCAAATTAAAGTGTAATTAACTAAATTAGAAACTTTGGATATAATTAAAAATTTATGAAAAAGTTTGAGTATTTTAAGTTATTAACCTCAAAAATTTTTATTATAATAACGAGCATTCAAGATAAATTATGACATAGTGTTTTTATTATAATATTGTCATAATATATTGCTGTCAAATTTCTATTACCCACCAAATTAGATATAAGAAGAATATTATCATAATAATAATTTGTAATTGTGTTAAATAATTTTATAAAACTGATAAAATTATTTTATCACAATAAATAACTTTTGTTTTTACTAAATAACTTGTTATTATAAATAAAAAATTGTAATATAGGTACATGAAAAAATACAATAAAATTAATAAATTTATAAAAAATATAAAATATTAACATATTTAAAAAATAAAATAAAATAAATTTAAATTTAATTAAATAATTACAGATTTTTTAAATAAATTTATTTTTTATTTTAATTATTCTACTTTATATATATGGAGAGTAATAAAATTTATTTTTTTATTGCTATCAAGTCAATTGGATTGGTTCACGAATTGAACAATTCGAATCAATTTTGACCCAATCTGTTAAATTGACCCTTATATGACCTGACTATAAAATTTTCATATCATTCTGAATTTACTCTGATTCAAAACTGGATTAGCATCACATTTTTTCAAATGAATTCGGATTAGGTTTTCAGGTCGCCACCTTTAGATCTATGCATTGACGAGCTAGAATCATGGCAAAGACTCGTATAAGTTAAGAAAGCTTACTCACTCTTGATTTTTGAGTGTATTCTGGGTAAGTTGATTGTTTTTATACGAACACAGCTGATTCATTTACAATAAAAAAGAAATGAGGAAACATAATAAAACTCTGTAAAAATTCGTGCTCGCTCAGTCGGTATATATTGCCAGATCAGACTCTCAAAAAAAGTATTGCTTTATATATATATATATATATATATATATATATATATTAAAAATAGAAGCTTTATGAAATTATTATCCATAAGTGAAGGGTCCTTGAATTTTATTCAATGCATCTTACTTTGAACATTATAAAATGATTATTCTTTTATTATTATTATTTCATTTGATAATTAAATTTGGATTTCATCAAATAGTTATTTAAAACCTAAAATATACTGATTCTTTCACAACCTCAACCAATATTGAACATATTATTTTTGATATCTTAGCAGCAAAAACTTGAGATTTCTTTCCATAAGAAGATTCGAATCTTATACCATTTCCTCCTGACATTGCGAAGTAATCTAAACTCACCGACTGTAAAAGGCCCCAACAAGACCAATGTACACCAATAGAAACTGGGAATGGACCATACAAAACCTATTAGTGGACCCCCAAGAAAACCCACGATATTTGGATATAAAAGCGCAAAATTCCCCACTAAATTTCAGGCTTCACTCATGTGGCTCTTATGAGCACTCAAATGATATTCCCCGCTAAATTTCAGGTTTGACTCATGTGGCTCTCAACTGAGCAAGCCAGCGGAGCCTAATAGCCCGACCCGTGGATTCTCTACCTGCGGGAACTGAAAACCCGAGCCATAAAAGAGAAAGGATTTAAAGCCCTACCTTTCATTCCCCTCGTTCTTCACTGCACATGAATTGCTTATATCATCATCGTCACCAAACTCAGCAAAGCAAAGCTTTGTTGGGTGTTTCTTTGTTTGTACAAAGTGAAGATTTTTAGGTACTGTTTTCACTTAATTATCAGCTACGGGGGCATTGTTTTTGACGCTGCTTTTGTGTGTTTCTTTGACTCTGCACCGTTGGGTTGTTGTTACTTTATGTAAATTGTATTATTTCCTGCCGCTGCTTGTGTGCGCTTTGCTTTGCAATGTTATTTTGCCATGTGGGTGTTAGCTCTTTAAGTTTCAGTCTGAACCTGCTATTTGCAATGACTAGAATTTCCGTGCTTCTTGTTTAAGTATCTGTACTTTGCTAGTCATGGAATTGTAAAGGAAAGCTTGGGTCTTGGCTTGTTTAAGCAACACTTGTGCTAGCTTATGGATTGAGAGTTGGGGGTTGTTTTTCAGTTTTAAAAAACTGGTTGGTTAGCTTGTGCTTTCATTTGAATGATGGGGCTTATGCTAGCCATTAAATTTGCTTGGACATAGAGGTTTGTGATGAATAATGATATGAAACTGAGTATAAATTGGTACAATATTAGTTGAATATGATCACCACTGTGCTCTGGTTGAGTTGGCAGATTTTATTGACATCTATCATTTGGAATTCCCATTAAATTTTGATGGAAAAAGCTCTCATCACTATAATATTTTTTCTCAAATTTAGGACACAAATTCAGATAATGAAGAAAAATAATGCGGTCAACATTTTTGGGTATGTTCACCTAATTGGTGTAGTTTGGTTTGATGAAATATTAGTGGAGGGAAAAAGAGTGAGAATGTAGTTCTTAAAATTACATGTAAAATGTTTTATCATTAATTTTCAGAGACATTGTACTATGAATAGAGTAATTTTCAATATTGTATTCATCCTATTTGTTCAGTTACCGAAGTGACTTAGCAATGATGACATTAAAAACAAAATAACACCTCTTTTCCATGCTAAGAAAATTACATTTCAGCTTCCAAGCAACTGCTCTGAGTTTTTATGTGGTTACTTCCTTGAATCTTTGTCAACTGGATGTGAACCTAAGTCTGTTGGACAAGGTTCTTATTTGGAATAATACGGGACTACCAATGTACATCAGTGTTGCATTGTCTTGTAGGAGGGGATATGAACACTGATACTTTGCCGATGTCTATTTACTTTGTCAGCTACTGATTGCATGTGTGGCAAACTCTTGATGGGGAACCATTTAAAAGTCTATGTTGGGGATGATTATGGAGAATTGTCTATCTATAAGAAATTTTGTTTCAGATGAAGCATTTGATGAGATGTTGTGAATTTGGCAACTTCCTCGACCTGATTCACTACTGTTTCTTATGCTTGTGATAAGAATAATTGAACATGAATCTCCTTTAGGACGCACACAAATGATTGCAAAACTTCCTTGTTCATAATTGATTACTTGAATTTTTGATGTTCATAATTGCTAAAGACATTCTGCAATCTGATTTTGGCACGATGCCTATCCTAGCATTTCAAGTGCCCTTTAGTTTGAGGAAAAACTCATTTAGTCTTGTACACTTGTGTCTATGCTTGGAGCAGATGAATATTGGGATGAAGATATTGTTTTAACTGCAGAAATATCTTTACAATTCAAGCAAACATGACAACTGTAGTCCCATCTTCTACAAGCACTACTTCTCTCATTACTGGAACTGCCTTTACAATGAAGAAGAAAAATCATCTCACAAGATGCAGTTTGCAAAGGAAATCTGCAACACACACACTATCCTCGCAAGGACTTGTGTTACCTCTTCTAACTTCTGTTGGATTGTTCCCACAATCCGGAAGGGATTCTGCTTGGCTTCATAGAGCTGTAGTTCATACTGCATCAGCTACAGGTACTGAAACTGATGTAGTGATAGAGGAGCCAGATTCAGCTGTTGCAGATGAAGACTCTAGTGGAGCCTCAGAGATTCCTTCAGATGCAGTTGAAAAAAGTGAAAAGTCCTCCATCAGGTCAGATTCCAATCCTGCTCCAGCTCAATCAAAACGTTCCAGACTCAGTAGGGAAATTGAAATGCCACCATTAAGTATGGAGGACCTGGTTCCTGGTGCAGCTTTTACTGGGAAAGTAAAGTCAATTCAGCCATTTGGTGCTTTTGTTGATTTTGGAGCTTTCACAGATGGCCTGGTACATGTCTCCAGGTTAAGTGATAACTTTGTTAAGGATGTAGGGAGTG
>CATIWR010147721.1:0-59103 GCA_949677035.1 Omphalea diandra
TTTTATTTATATTTTATATATATATATATCTATATAACTTATATATATATATATATATATATATATATATATATATATATATATATATATATATATATATATATATATCTTAAAATTTTACAACTTAGCCATAATAATAGCAAAAGCACAAAAAAAAAAAAAAAAAAAGAGTAAAGCCATATGGAGGCTCAGTTGAGCTTATGTCTGTCATGATTAAATTAGATGTATAAATTTACTATAATGCTAGAAGATAAACCTGTAACCAAAAAAAAAAAAAATCGATATTTTAATTTTAAAAATTTTACTGCATATACAACCTTATTTTTTTCCCTTGTCCTTTGGAATATGAAAATGATTCTCTGTGTTTACCAAGCGCTGCTCATTTTTTATTCTCCTTTATTGCAGATGCATTGAGTCCATGTTACGGGTCGATCCAACCAGTTAAGCACTTGATTCACGAATTATGGTTTTGATAATATAAAGCTAGTAGTTAGTGATTTTCTTCAGTTGAAGCCTGCAAATTAAGAAAGAGTTAAAGAGGGGAGTCTAGCTTTCTGTTGAATGTCCACTCTAAATATGAAGTTAGATTTGATATTTGTAAGTAAAAGTAATAGTATAAGATAGAATGAATGAAATATATAGTTAAGGGCACTTTATATAGGGATTCAAATGAGCTATTCTTGCTAGACAAGAATGAGTCATATTTCCTAAAGTGGATGATGCTTCCTAAAGTGGATAATGTTTTCTAAAGAGAATGATGATTCCTAAAGATGATAGCTACAGATGGGCTGAAGAACCGTATACATGGGCTAAGTTGAGTTGACAATTAAGCTACTAGCCCAATCATGACCAAGTTGAACTTATGACAAGCAGAGTGAGTTTAGTCTATTGTGCTGAAATGTGCTTTTAACAAGTTGGATGAGCTTAGTCTACACTAGTTAGGTTAATATCATATATTATCCCATAGTCTGAGTTTGTTTATGTCTCAAGGTTCTTAATGTCTTGACAAAAAAAAAGCGTCTAAGCTGTGATCATCATGTCCAAGAATAATAGAACAATGGAATAAATAATCAAGGGTGGGAAGTTAAATTTCAAATTTTGAAATGGTGGAAAAGTGTGACTATCAACACATGTGTCATATGGGGATAAGTTTTGGGAAGAGACACACCTTAATTGAGAAAACCATAGCCACAAGTGTCATTTTAGTTAGGTTATGATTTTCTTGTCACTAAAAATGATTCTGTAAATAGAAATAGTGATGGCGAGAAGCAACTAATATCATAATAGTAGCTTTTGCAACGTAGTGTAGAGATAGAGGCAATTGAAGGTTGGTGCATTAGAGATCTCCAAAAATAAAATGTAAGACAAACATCCATCTTTGCTTTTCTCCAATTTTGTTTTTGGTTTATTAGAAGTACAAAATCCCATAGATGTCTCTCCAACTTTAGAATCACATAAGACTGTTATCTCTACATCTTTAAAAAATACAAAGGATACTAATGGTCTTGTGGTTAGTGGTGAAGATGTAGTGATAAAGGAAGTTGAAACTCCAACTGCTTCTCTAGAAAGGGAAAGACATATAGACCATGAGACAACAAATAAAGAAAACGTTTCAAAGAAGGAAGCAAAGACTAAAACAGATGCCCCTTTAGGCAAAAAGAACAACCAGCTCAGCTCAGTACTTCCTTGATATGAGTGGAGACTCCTCCAAAACATCTAAAGATAAGAAAAAAAAAAAAAGCAATTTTATAATTATTGAGAAAATTCGTAAGATGATTGATATAAAAGCTTGTTAAAATTTCATTAAAGTACAACATCCCAAAAAAAATGCCAGCTAATGATACCCATGGATAAGATAAAGGTGTACTCTTAGCTAGCCCAAATAAATTCATGATATATGAAGAAAAACTTAAAAGTTGGGATTAGGCTACCTATGCCAAACTTTATACAAGAGTTGCTAACAACATTGCAACTTACAATAGCACAAATAACACTAAATGGGTTAAGGATGCTAGTAGGGATGTACCTGTTAATGCAAGAGAATAGAGTGCAAATTTTTGTGAGGATGATGAAGCAAATATACATAATGATGTATCAAACTACGAAAGATCATTGGGATATAACCTCAAAACCAGACGTGAGAGTTTTCAGCCATATGCCATATATATCAAGAAGTAGAAGCACAAATTCTTTGCCATATCATGTAAAAAAGAAGTAAATTTTCCAACTAAATGGATGGAATAAGGTGATCACAAGATAAAGATCAAAGTGGCTAAAAGTTTCAAGATAAAGTAGATGACCCCACAAACTTAATAAAACTTGTAGACACATACTACCCAATCAAACCAAAATCTAACACTCTTTTGATCAACCTATTATTACCCAAACTTATTAATATAGACTTAATACTTATATGTTTTTATAGAAATGGATCTAAGAGCCATTAAAGAAGAAACAGTGAGGCAAAAGTGGCTTAAGCTAAGCAAAAGGGACCTAGTACCTAAAGGCTCGAATGAAGAAAATTATACAAAGACAGGGACTTCTGAGGAAGAAATAAAATTGATTGAGGCACAAAAATTGAAAAAGCTCATGCTACCTATTACCTTTGAGGTAGGAGAGACGATGGGGAAGGAAGATGAACTACCTCTATTCAAAAGAGCTTGAGTGGAATCGATAGAAGTGGATTCAAATAAAAAGCTATTATGTTGCCAAGGAATCTGCTTCATTCCCCTAACCTTAATGGCTTTTGAAAGGCAAACATAAAGATGGGTACTCACTGAACCACCCAATGGTCAAAACCACCCGATGGTCAATAAAACTCTTAAAAGAATTTGTATTTTAACCAAGAATGAGGTATAGTTTAAGCATATATTTGACAAGAAATTAGCTATTCAAGTTAGAAATCTTAATCTAAAGGTAAAATGTTTAATTTATTATTTAAATGAGAAAAAGATAATCAACTAATCTGATGCATAATACATGATACATGTGATGGCTACAAAGGCTCTTTTGAGTTGGCAATTGAAAATAATTGAGAGTGAGGTAAAGATAAAGGTCGAGCTCAAGTCTGAGTTGAAGAAGACGCAAAAGGACTTGGCATCATTGATGAAGGATCACCAAGAGACTTAAAACCAAGTAAGGGAGGGGTTGAGTTTGCAAATGACATGCAAGATATGTTGAAGGTTGAACAAGAGAGAATGTGAGCTAGCTAGCAGAAAGAAGAAACTATAAGAAAAAGTGGTCGAGTTAAAGCGAGAAATGGGCCTATGGAAGTAAAAAGATGCCCAAGCCTTGGCAAATAAAGATATGATTGGGATTTGCTTTGATTACAATGCCAAGATAAGATGCAAACTAGCCAAGACACATCTATAACTTGATTTTGATTGTGTAGGAGATATCCTTACTAGAGAGGATGAGGAAGAAGAGGACGAGGCGGTTTGTACTAAATATAACCCCAACCTTGTTCGTTACTTGTAAAATTTTTCTAAGTAATGAAGAAGTTTTGCTTTTTCAACTTTTGCATCATTGAAAAAATCATAAATTTTCATAACTTTCTAGCTTGAACTCTGAAGGCACACTTATCTTTATGTTGTGCTAATCGAATTTGCTAAGGCTTCTTAGAGATCTCTAGCGTGATCAACCTAGTGACTCTTGACAATCATGCTATCAACATAAACTTTGATAATTTTGCTAATGTGGTCTTTGAACATGTGGCTAACCGTTGATATGTAATTCCATTATTTTTAAGACTAAAGAGCATTACTTTACTATAGTGAGTGCTTTCTTTGGTGAAAAAGCTAATTTTTTCTTCATCTTAAACAAACATCCTGATTTGATGGTATCCTTTTGAGGCATTAATGAAGTTGTGGAATTTGTACCCTGCGATAGAGTCCACTAGCTGGTTGATAATAGGTAGTGGATAGTTATCTTTTGGATAAACCTTTTTGAAATCGATGAAATCTAAACACATCCTTTATTGTCATTCGACTTTTTGAACAAAACCCTCTTAGGCAACCACTTAGGGCTTTGAACGTCTCAAATAAAGCTTGTATGGAGCAATTTGCACACTTCTTTAGCAATAGTCTTTTAACACTCAGATGCATGTTTCTTCTCTTTTGCTTGACAAATTTGACTGAGTTGTTAAGGTTTAACTAATACGCTATGCCATATAGATCAATCCCTGTAATGTCTGTGGTAGACCAAACAAACTTTGTAATGTCTGAGGTAGACCAAACAAACATTTTTATGCTTTCAAAAATGATAAAGTTAATAAGAGGTGTTTAAATTTTATATGATATATTGGCTTATTAACTGAAATTCATTTTATTAGAATTTAATTTAGTTATATTTAATTCTATAAATTTAATTAAATAATTTTTTATTTCAACCTAGCATAAAAATTTTAAATTTCTAAATAAATTCCATAAAATTTATTTATATCAAACAAAGTGTTAGTATTAAATTCACCTCCTATTAGCAATCAAATTTGGCCAAGGTAATCTCCTCAACCCCCTATACCTTTTAACGGTGCAAGAAGTGAGAGGCTCCCCTTTTCTATCATTATTATGATGAAAATTTAAATTTCACTAATCTTCAGGAACAATTCTGGTTTTTTTTTCTTCTTTTTTTTTTTCCCCGTTATAATACATTGTCTTCCAATAATACCAAATGAGGAATTATTAGATGTTTGAGGTTCACATCAAGTTAATTGTATGTTACAATCACACATTCATGGGTTCATCTAAAATTATAGAAGAGTGAAAATGCAATTTTCAATATACCAATAATTTCTTTTAAAAATAAATAATGACGTAAAATTGATAGAGTCATGGTTGGTTAAAAATAATTAAATCTATTTAAAAAATAAAACATATATTGAGAAAATAATTTTTATTTATTAATGAAAACTCTGATTGGAGTTGAACTTGCAATATCTCAATTCTGAAAATGAATAATATGAATCAAAACATAATTGAGAAAATAAATGTTATTGTGAATGAGAACACAATTAAACCCTTTTAGTTAGCAAGGTTGACATGGGTCGAACTAGAAATAGTGTAGGCTTGATTAACGGTTTAAGCCGCCAACAAATGCAGACCAAACCAATATCTTAGAAATTCTCCTGTTTATATTAATCACGCCATTAGTCCCGGCTTTTTACTCTTTTATAACCCCACTCGCTTCTTCCAACCTCTAACCAGAACCCGACTCTCTCTCACTTGAACAAGAAGAAGAAAGAAATGTCAGCTCTACCAATCCTTTTCCTCTTCTTCTCCCTCTTATCTCCACATTTTGTTTCCTCTTCCCCAGTTCAGGATCCTGAACTGGTCGTACAAGAGGTCCACAGGTAATGTACTTTTTTTTTTAAAAAAAAGTTTAGAAGTCAGATAATATCACGAGTCAGTTTTCATAATATTTGTCCATTTTCTTTGTACAGGAGCATCAATGAGTCGAGGAGGAACCTAGCCTATCTATCCTGTGGAACAGGCAACCCTATCGACGATTGCTGGAGGTGCGACCACAACTGGGAGAGTAACCGTCAGAGACTAGCCGATTGCGCCATTGGGTTTGGTAAGGATGCTATTGGGGGAAGAAATGGAAGAATTTACGTGGTGTCAGACTCCAGCGACGATGATGCTGTAAACCCAAAACCAGGGACTATAAGACATGCTGTTATCCAAGATGAGCCATTGTGGATTATCTTCCAGAGAGATATGGTAATTCAGCTGAAGCAAGAGCTAGTCATGAATTCTTACAAGACTATTGATGGAAGAGGTGCTAGTGTTCACATTGCTGGGGGACCATGCATTACTATTCACTATGCTACAAATATCATCATTCATGGTCTAAATATACATGATTGTAAGCAAGGAGGGAATGCTGATATAAGAGACTCGCCTCACCACTATGGATGGTGGACTCCATCGGACGGTGATGGGATTTCTATCTTTTCTAGCAAGCATATTTGGGTTGACCATTGTTCGTTGTCTAATTGTCGAGATGGTCTCATTGATGCCATCCATGGATCTACAGCCATCACTATATCTAACAACTTCTTTACTCATCATGATAAAGTCATGCTCTTGGGCCATAGCGACTCTTATACTCAAGACAAGGACATGCAGGTTACTATTGCCTTTAATCATTTTGGAGAAGGGCTGGTGCAGAGAATGCCAAGGTAAAATTATAGCTGAGACCAATACATTTGAAATTAGTCTACAGTTTTTCTTTTCCTTATATTAAAAATATTTAAATAAGAGGATACTGTTAGGGTTTGAAACTGTAATTTCTTACATTATGATCCGGCTAAAATCTAAAAATAGGGATACACGAAGGAAATATTTAAAGGGGTGATGGACTGTTTGAACTGTTCCTGCTCTATATGTGAATCAGATAGACAATATTTAAGTTTTGGAGTTCGGGGTTTCGTTTTCTTCTTCAAACACTGCAGGTGTAGGCATGGATATTTTCATGTGGTGAACAATGACTACACCCATTGGGAAATGTATGCCATTGGCGGAAGTGCTTCACCTACAATTAACAGCCAAGGCAATAGGTTTCTTGCACCTAATGACAGGGCAAAGAAAGAGGTGACTAAACACGAGGATGCACCGGAAAGTGAATGGAGGCACTGGAACTGGAGGTCAGAGGGAGACTTGATGCTAAACGGGGCATTCTTCCGGCAGACAGGAGCAGGGGCTTCTTCAACCTATGCTAGGGCTTCTAGCTTAAGTGCAAGACCATCTACTCTTGTGGATTCAATGACTAGAACTGCTGGTGCACTTAGCTGCAGGAGGGGTTCTCATTGCTAGTACATGAGACCAAATGCAAACCAAGCTAGACAAGATTATGAAGATGAGTATAGGCCTTAACAGGCCAATAGTAGTAGTGTGCAACTAGCAGCTTTTGTGGTTTGACTGTCTTTTTCTGTTTTCTTTTGGTTACAATGACTGTCTTTTTATTTATTGACCTCTGTGACTTTTGCTTTGAAAACTTTATTGGATTGGACTATAATGACAATCCTTTTCTCGTTAAAAAAGAAAAAGCAAAAGCAGAAGTGTTGATCTAAGTTTAAAAGTTTTACCTTAATTTTGATGTTTTATGTGGTTTTATCTTCCATCATTTCTATCTAGCTTAAAAACTAATTCTTTCTTCATGATATTTTTGAAATATTATTTTTTTAAGTATAGACTAATATCATTTATTGTTTTTGATTTGATACAGTAAAAGATTAATTTATGGATTTTCCCGAGTTGGCTCTCTATGATCCAGTTCAATAAGATCTAATAAATTTATGAAAAATTATATTTTCATAGTTTTTTTAATAAATTTAGATTAAAGAAGTAAAAAAAAAAAAATCAATCTCTTATAATTAGAGACTACATCAATTCATTTTTTATATGGAATATTTCAAAATTTACTACATGCCTAGTTATCTTACTTATTTGACTCATAACAATTAATCCAGGCAATCAGCAATTCAAATAACAAAGAAAAATGAGTTGTAACCAATTTTTTTTTTTAAAAAAAATTAATAAGCAGGATATGCATAATATATAATTACTGTCTCATTAAAGTAATAATTAGTCATGGAAGTGTCAATATCAAAGACTTGTGACAATGGACAATGTGAAAAGGGAAGCAAAATGACATCTCCTCGAACTAAAATTTCTTGGGTATATATGTAGTGGAAATGGAAAATGCAAGAGCTTATACTTTACCCCGTCAATTATGGAGAAACACCTGGAAGGTGGGGCTAGCCATGACGGGGTCTGGGATGCAAGTCCTCCCTGTCCATCATTATACTTTGCTCGTGGGCATAAAGTTTAGGTATTTCCGCATGCGAAGCAGACAATACACCAACTATGCTATCATGTCAGCTGCAAGTCAAACTTGTTTCTTTAGGTTAGCTTGGTTAATTATTTAGTACTAATTTTTCTTCTGCAATCAGAATGTGGGATTGGTGCTAAACTACTAATTAATCTATTTTTTTCTCTAAATTTATTTTCAGTTGAAAATTAAATTTATGATCTCATAAATTTAGAAATGAATTTAATATATATATATATATATAAAATACTAATGAGATGAGTTTTGAGTGTATAATGAATGTTGGTGTACATATACATGATGTAAACAAAAATTTTATCTTCTTTCTATTAGTAGGTATTGTTCAACATTTCACCTATCGATTAATGGCTATCATGTTAAGTTCGTCTTTTATTTAAAAGCAAAATATATAAATGAAAATTAAGGAATTTATAAAGTAGGAAAATACTTGTGATTCAACGTTAATTTGAGATCTACACAGTAAGTTAAAGAGCAAGTCTACTTACAAAACTAACCCTTTTATATATTGTTAAACATTGCATTTTGAACTTTAAATAAAAGAGAAAAATTTTAATGTATCTAATTCTGGTGTGAATCTTTTTATTTATTTATTTATTTTGAAAATTTGAGATGAAATAAGGGCATTTCAACCTTCATTGGCAAGAAATACACAAGCTCGAGCATTTTTCAATCAAAACAATGTGAAGTCTTTAATTTTACTTTTTTTTGGTGCATTGAACTCTTAATAAAATTATAAGAATGCCAATTGTCCTATATATTTTTTTCTTTTCAAGTTTGACTTTTGGTTGTCAAAATTTTATTGTATTTGCTTTTTTCTTTTTATAGAAAAAGAGATTGATATTATTAATGGGAAGAAAAAAGCACTAAGCTGTCCCCTGTCGCAGTGCATAAAAAAGGCATGGATGCCACAGAACTGGCAAATAAAGCAGAAGTAGGATGAGCTTCATTAATATTAACTGTAACGTTTTGTACATTCATAGATTTTTCTTTATACGTTTGTTTCTAGATTTGATAATAATTCATTGCAAGATTAGATATGATCTATGTACCATCATAGATTAACGAGATCTTTTCACTTAATGAATCTTCGGTTATCTAGATCAAAGAATCTAGTAATTTGAAGCTCTATTTAACCCTCTCTTCAATTTTTCTATATAAATTGATAAGTGATAGCTTGAGTCTCTCTCTCTCTCTCTATATATATATTATTGGGCAAAAAAAATTCATAAAACTTTATAATTAATTAAACTCATTTAAGATTTTCAAAACTTTTATCTCTTCGACAATAAATTTATAGACAATTAAAAAATAGAAAAAACATGCAAGTAATCAAAATCTAATGTGAACTTGTATATATAAATTATCAATCTTTAGTAGTAGTGGGTATAAAGATAGTAGGCATTATCTTAATCATACATACACAAATAATACTTCGAAACTAACCACCCAACACATATCTCAAAACATACGTATAATGGGTGTTGACTTAAAAATAATATAATATTTATTTAATATCCGACATTTAAAGTGTGATCGCATAGTTACATAACTAATTATACACTATTTACCTAATTGTGATATAACTCTTTTCATATAATAAAATTTAAAATATCTTTCTCGGTTCTAATTTGTATAGAAAAAATTCATGTCCCTTATAACTATATTTAACCGATTTGGGGGCGACAAATATTTGATGGTTCCGTTTTAGTATCCTCTTATATCATCATTTTTATAATTTGTCTATGAAAAGTTAGAGAAGAAAGCTTTCCAACCCTACCAACCACCCCTCATTTGGTGGCCGAAATGAGCTTAGGAAGCTTACGATGCCAAAAATTATTTCCCCACATCCACCGGTTTGCCACGCATCGCCATTACTGGTGCTCTTAGTGCTAGCCAACTAATGTTGTACTGGGGAAAAGACTAACGGGGCTGTGCCACCCTATGGTAGTTGGAAGGCCATAGAATAGAGGAGGCAACCCCTTTTCCTCTTTCTTTCCCTTTCTCTCTCTCTCTTTTTTTTCTCTTTTATCTCTGCATGGGATTGTTTGTGGTTTGTGATTGACTCTTTTGGACCAATATAGCCACTCATTCTCTTTTTCTTTCTTCTTCTTTATTATTATCATTAACACATAATCATACATAATTAAATCCCCACAAATAAATCAATCTCTCTTAATACATAGCCATAAATTAAATTAGTTGAACATAAATAAACTCAATTTAATATTTTTTTTAAGTTTCAACCGGGAGAGGGTACTCGAACTCAATTTAATATTAGAGCTTACTTAAAATTTTTATAATAATAACTATCTAATGCTATATTTTCATATTTCACACATATCATCCTAAGAATTAATGCTTATATCCTTAGTTGAAACACCACCATCATCAAATTTACCTCGATCACCAGTGTACCATAAATATTGACATTCATGAATAATAAATCACAACTAATTTGTACACATATAACTAGCACACTTATAATATCCAAATTTGAATTAATTCCTCCTTTTCAAATCTAGCTTAAATGTTAAAATGCCTAGTGTTATATATTAAGTAGGGTGTTTTGAATTGAAGAATTAAAGACTTTTATGAACATTAAGAGTCAGGTCATTCCTCAGGAGTGGCATCGCCCTCTTCAAAGGCAAGAGTTGTTTGATCTAGAGCTTCTATACCATATGTGAGATTTGATCCAAAACTTGATTTAAATACAATGCAAACGGTATATGTACTGATATTGTACACGGGGGATGCAATTCTATTTATAAGGCCTAAAACAACTCTCTAAAAACTAGAAGTGGGACTTTTCCAGATTTCAGCTTTTTGATTCCTCTCATATTGGGGAGGAAAACTTTCACAACCAACAATAACAGTTATTTAAATAGTTAAAAAGACTTGTTGCTTCTTTATTTAATTTTATGAGTTTGATTTTGGGATAAGCTTTCGAAATTCAAAAGCAAATGTTTCTTTAAATATACCAAGACAATATAAAATTGTACACTTAAAATGGGTTTAAAAAAATTTAATAAGTACATACGTAAACTGATTTGAAAATATTTTAAATATTTAAGTTAGACTAAAAAAAAAAAAAAACTAAATAGCGAGTTCATTTTTTTACATTAAAAGATTTTATATGAAAACTAATTATAAGAATGTCAACTGTATTAATCTTTTACATCATGGGATAGATTGTCTACTCACTAAATCAGTAGTCGAACGATCAATTTTTATATGATATATATAACATTCCATCCAGAAAGCTCACAAAATTTTCTATTTGATATTTGCTTTCTTGCTTCAGATGTTGAATCAATGAACTTAGAAATATGATAATAATTTATGATATCAATGAACTCAAAAATATGATAATAATTTATGATTTCTATTGTTGATAAAGATAGATGGAACAATGGTATTCTTCCCTCTATTCTGCTATTGTAATTTTGGGTCCTGATGTATTTAATTGAAAGCTATATGTACCTTCAAAAGTGTGTTATTAGAAATTTAAATTGGAAAGGTGGAGGTTGAAGATAAATTGAGTAGAGGTTAAGTCCCGATAATGAATAAATTAAAATAAATTTAGATCAGCTATTGTTAAAAAGTTAGAACTAATCAATTAAATAGTTAAGTCCAAATCATTATATTCCCTTTATATTTTGTGTACTTTTCCAATGTAGGATAACTCTTAACATGTGTGTTGCTTATAGTTTTCTCCAATTAATTTCAATCTTTTTTTTTTTTTCTGGAAAAGGGACAAATGACGCAAAAACTACACGATACACATTCTACCAAAAGCTACTCCACCAAGGTCTTGAAAGAGAATACTACTACTACCCTGTGGAGGGAAGTCAAATTCATAATACCCCATATCCAATCGTGCCTAAGTTTGGCTAGCCAATCTGCTCCTGTTTGACTCACGGTATATGTGCATGATATGGACTTTCCAATCTCTACTCAGTAGATCTTTGATGTCCTCAATTATGAGCCTTGTAGCCGCATTAACTTTTTCCTCCTCCTTGGAAATCATATCCATTATGCTGAGGTTATCAATTTCCACAATGACCTTTTAATATTCTTTTTCCAGGCCAACCTCAAACCATACCACACACCACATAGCTCTGTTAGCACCACCGAACAAGACCTGGGATTAGCCAAAAAGCCACCAATCCATGCACTTGTATGATTTCTCAATAAATCCCCCGATGTTACCTTTCCAAGATGGCCTAAGTAAGAAACATTCCGATAAAAGGTTCTTTGTTTTAGGGAAATTTGATACTCAGACTAGAAAAAAATACACTTAATGCACTAGACTATATCTGCATGTGACATTATGAGAGGTTTCTTGAGTTTTTCTGAAACACATCTCCTCCTCTCCAATCTCTAGATGAACTAATCCAATAAAATGGATGATAAAGCTGTGGGTATAAATATATAATCGGAAAAAAACATTCCGATGATAATGAGATTGACCGAGTTTCGGAAGTGTCCATTATGTATAGAAAAACAGTTGTCGTAAATGGAAAAACAAATGTAAAAGATTGATCAAATAAAGCAAATAAATGAATTAGTTCATCCTCTCCTGCGATCCCCAAAAGGGTTCAAAATTAATCCGCCGCACAAAAATAATAATAGAGAACTGTGAATATATTGTATTCCAGTCTCTATATTAAATAGATAATAATTTGCTTCTTCTTAAAACAAACTAATTGGAGATTCCAAATACTCAAAACAGACATATTACAAATTAAGCACTCATTAACAAAACATGCAAAAACTATTCCATCATCAGGACTCAACAGTTTTGCATGACCATTATGAAAAGTTTCTAGAATAAGAAGAAGAAGAAGCCAGCCGCAGCAGCAGCAGCACCAACGATGGAGACCTTAAGGGTGGCAGCGGCACTAGGAGCCTCTGGAGCCTCGCTAGGAGCATCACTGATTGGACCATCAGCTGCTACCGGGCCAGAAGCAGGAGAGCCCTCACTGGATGGAGAAGGAGGAGATGAGACAGCAGGCTCAGGTGATCCTTCAGGAGTGGCCTCACCCTCGTCAGAGGCAGGAGATGGGCCTGAGACTGTAGGGCTCGGAGCTGCAGAGTCCTTAGGAGTTTCTGCAGCTGGGGCTTGTGTAGAAGATGATGACTTAGGTGCATCTGCGGAGGAGGAGGACTTAGGTGCATTGGCCGCAGGGGCAGAAGTTGATGATTCCTTGGGGGAAGCAGCTGGTGGGGACTTAGACGGAGACCCAGCAGAGTCCTTTCCAGTTGAAGGAGCGGCTTCAGGGGTGGAAGCAGGTGCATTAGCAGCAACTGCACCAGCAATGGCGACGAATAGGAGAGCAAGAACAAGAGCTTGACTTGCCATTGTTGTTGTTATTGTTATTGATTAATTGTTTTGGATTTTTTTTTTTTTTGAGGAGGATTCTATACTTATTTTGCAGTATCTCTCTAAAGAATATAGAGAAACACTGCACAGATATAGAATGAGGGAAAGGAGAAGGATGGGAAAAGAGTTATATAGGTTAAAGGGGCAGGAGGGAAGCTAGGGAATGTATGGAGGACAAACCTGTTTTCTTTTTGTGGGTTGTAATGCTTTCTTGTCTTTTTTGCCGGAAATGTGAGGATTTGAGGTTGTTTCTTGACCTAGTTTCATGGGTTTTTATTCATGTTGTAAAAAAAAAAAAAAGAATAGTAGTTGTATTGAGAGGGACAAAAATAGGATCTTAAACCTTTTGCAATGGCTTGATCAAGTGCCAAATAAATACTATCATATTGTATCAAACAAATTTTTGTAAAAAAAATTATTTAAAATGCAGCATCAAATGGTTGGATGATAAGTTTTTGGACTATGTCTATCAATAGATATCAAATTTCTAATAAAATTTTATATAATTAAATAATCAAAATGTAAGCAATATATTTTAAAATCAAACATAAAACTAAATAAATGGAACTCAAAAACAATTTATAATTATTTTCTTTTTGTATACAAAAATATTTTACAGAAAAAGAAGAAATAATCAACGCTAAACTTCTAATCTTCTAAACTATTTTTTTTTCTTATGCTAAATATGAGGTCAATACATTTGTTATATAAAATATCAATGATCAGCTCAACTCAAAAGTATCATTGCTACAGTGAAGAAGTGGGTTTTCTAAATCTAGGCTCAGAATTTACATGAAATTTTATGGAATTTTTTTCATTAATTTGGCTTAAGCTTATTATATACAAAATTTTTTGATTAATTTAGTTTGGATTAAAATTTGAGTTAATATCTCAATATTAGAAAATTCCATTAACCAAGTTAATTGATAAAATTAAATATGTATTTTTTTAATACATTAGAAAGGTTAAAAAAATTATCTTTTTTTTTTTGTTACATCAAATGTGCATTTTAATTAAGACATTGAAAATATAAAATGGCAAAGTCCATAGCCATTGGAGTTTACCTATATTGCATGAAAACGGAAATGAAAAATGGCAAAACGTGAAAATAGAAGCGGTGAAATGATATTTGTCAAAAATATAATAAACAAAAATAGGAGGGAAATGCAAAAAAATAAAAATATAAAAGCAAATGTATAAATATTAAAAATATAAGAAAGTTTATAAATACTAATAATATAAATATTTAATAATATTATTTATTTCAAACATAATTTACTATCAATAAAAATAAAAAATAAAAAATTCAGAAAATAACAAATCAAGTTTTCTAGAATAAAGAAAAATAAATTATAATTTAATAATAATAATTAATCCTAAATAGTATAGAAATTTGACAGTTTTTAAATTTTATTTTGATATTATTTTCTTATTTAAGAATTTAATAGATTTTTTAATTTTTATTTTAATATTATTTTCTTATTTGTGAATTTTATAAGTCTTTTTATTTTTAATTAGTTATAAATATTTTTATTTATTTTCTTTTTTTATTTAGAAAATGTATTTTCGAATTGAAAATGAATTATCATTTAACTGTATTATGAAAACATATCTGAAATATTTCTAAAAATTTTACGTGAAGTTTCGAAAACAAAACATTTTCAAATCAGAGAAACGCAGTTTGATGAAGTTTCTCAGCAACTTAAGAGTTTACTATGGTGAAAGCAAAGAATACATAACGGTTGAACAGAAAACAAACACAACAGCGCTCCTTCGCCATCTGGTTGACCCTATGACAGAATGGCCGAGGAACTCACCAAAACCCCAGGCTTCGGCGGCCGGACGGTACAGGAATGCCAGGACATGATTCAACGAAGTCTCCGAAGTAAAAAAGCTTTGCATCTTTGTTCTTCTCTTTTTTTGGTCCTTTCTTTCTTTTTAATTTTCATTGATCTGACTGGGGATTAGGGTTTAAGAAGGCAGGTAAACCATTTGATTGCTTCTAATATATGGAAAAACGAAATGGGTAGTAGCAATTTTGGCTTATAAATGGATTCAGATGCTTGTAGAGTTCCTTTTTTTTTTTTTTTTTGTGGTGGATTATTGTAGCTCCAATGGTGAAATTTTTAAGGAAGCATTTGGAGAAAGCAGGGCGTGGAGTTGGAGACAATTTTATTAAGGCTGTTAATTTTGATAAGAAGATTAGTGGTGGTTATGTTCGCGGTGAAGGAGCAACAATTGTTTTGCCTTTTGTTTGAATTTCTTTGCTTTTATTCTTTTTGGTCATGCTTCATTTATGTCATTCGAGCAAAATGTTTTTCCTTTTATCTTAATCCTGTATGCAATGGAAGTTTGAGTCTTTATATTTATTGGGATATGCATGTGATAGTTTGATGTGTGTAGAATTTTATGGTGACTAGACATTTTAGTGTTTGATTGGGTTCATTGATTATTAATCGAGCTGTCCATCGTAGAGCTTGTTTTCTTGGTTTTGATGAAGTGAATACTATATTTCTTGGTCAATTATATCAATACAATTAATAGCCAGTCTATAATGGTTTTGCCCCTTGGTCTATTTTCTCCCATTTGCTCTTGTATTTTTCTTGTAATAATTAGTGCTTAGTTCTTATATTTTCTCTGGTTATGCTTTGAAAGGCAACAGTGTGCAGTAATCACATGAACATTCAAGATGAGGTTAACCAAGTAGTTATACATCAGCTGATTCACGCTTATGATGACTGCTGTGCTGCAAACTTGGACTGGGCTAATTGTGCTCATCATGCCTGTAGTGAGGTGGGCATCATGGTTACATCTACAACTACTTAGTCTTCTTTACATCCTATGTTTGGTGGAGTTGTTTTCACATTTGTCTCACATTTTGCTGCTTGGTTCCTTTTTCTTCTGTTGTTACATGATGTAGATTCGTGCTGGCCATCTAAGTGGTGACTGCCACTATAAAAGGGAACTGCTGCGGGGTTACATGAAAATAAGAGGTCATGAACAGGTGAGTTTTGATTTTTTATAAGCGCTTAAATTTAAGTTCTCATTCCTGTTTAGTAATGTTTTTCCATTACGACTATCATGGTTTATGTTATTAGAAAAATTATATCCCAGTACTTTTTCTCTCGTGTGAAATTATAATGATGAAAGATTTTGAGTTAATCATAGGCCAATTCCAATGGTATTGCAAAATTCTCGAGGCTACAAATCTATGGAGAGCCAAAAGAGCATCTCAGCCAGAAGTCATATTCTCTTTAGTTAGGTTAATCCCCCTAGCAGTCTGGCCAATACTTCAGAGGAACCCCTGCTGCTGTGACTCAAAATTATATGCTGAAATTATAAAGGGTAGGACTTGATTTTCATGGGGATCTCAAATTCAAAAATAGTTGGAGAGAGTTGGTTCTTTGACCTTGGCCTGAGCATTATACCAAATCTCTGGCCTTCTTAGCAAAGTATGGAAGTAGCTTTTTTATTAAGTTTCCATATGAGTTTGAGGTTGAGAAGAACCTATTTGTTTCCAAGTTGCTTTACCATTTTGAGCTAGGCAGGATTCAACACTCCTGTTTTCTCATGTTTTGATGGGAACATGAGATGTGGAAGTTCTCTAGAACATGAGAAGAAAATTATTTTGTGTTTTTATTTCCTAGAGTTGTTTGTTATTGTTTCTCGCCCCAATAAAAGTGCTGATCATACTTGTTAAATGCTCACCTCAGGCGTGCTTGAGGCACAAGGCGCACTAAGCGCCAGCCTTTGTGTCTTGAAAAGCCAAAGACGGACATTGTCACAAAGGCATTGGGCCTTAGGTGAGGCGCCCTAAAGGCGCTTCTTTGTGACATTCTTTAAATATTTGTATTTTTTCTTTATTTTAAGTGTGGATGAATCCTACTAGAGGCAAAAGCACCACACTCGCTTCCACTTCAAGTGCTAGGCCTAAACAAATAGAAAGAGGAAAGGTAAAAGTATCTTCTCATAGGAGAGCCAACATTCCTCTAGTACTTAGAGATGAGGAAAAAGATGATATTGAAGAAAATGAAGAATATGATGAAGAAGAAGAGATCGGAGATGATCAATTTGATGATTATGAAGAAGACAATACTGAGCTTGATGATGATTGATTAATTGTGTTTTGCTTTGGTAATTCATAATTGGTAAGTGTTAGTAAGTCTTTAGTAAGATTAAGAGTCTTATGTGTTTAGGATTTCAAGTTTTTAGTAAGTTTATGAGTTTTGTGTGTTTAGAGTTTGAAACCTTTATTGAGTTTTCTTTTTCTCTGTGTGTGTGTGTGTTTTTTGTCATTATAATTTATGTGTTTTGAGTATTAATAATTATAATATTATATCATTTTGCTGGTAGTTTAATAATAAAATTTATAATTTTTTTAATTTTTTATTTTTGCGCCTTATGTCACTCAGGCGCCCTCCTGCACCTTGCACCGAGGCTCCAGGACCTTTTAGCACCTTAGTGCGCCTCGCGCCTTTAATAACTATCATGCTGATGTGAAAGTTTGGAACTCCAGTTAATATTCCTGAGCTCAAATTTATTTTGCTGGATCTTGGAGGTGGATATGAGAAAGTTTCCAATGAAAAGAAACCATATTTGAAGATTTTAAAGAAATCAAAGGGAAGGATAATTGATAGTATAGAACTGAGTATGTCGTCGTACCATCTTTGAAATTCTGTTTACTTTGATAATTTGATAGAAAACTACTTGCTCTTAGGCCCCTCTGATGTACAGTAAGATGGCTCAAAAATTGTGATGTAAGTTGTCTTAACAGGGAGGGGTTTCAAAGAAGTTAAGATAGATAAAGTGATGTTTTCCCTCCAGAAGAGAGCTCTGGTTATAGTCGACTTCAATTTAGAGTTAAAGCCTGAGTATAAGAACTATCATCAGCAGGGGTCTTCCTCTTTCTTGCTATAGATGCATGCTATTCTCTATTCTAATAGCAAAGCATGCTTAAACTTTGTCATCCAATCTACGTGGGAAGGAAATGAATGCCATAGTCTAGTAGAGACATGCATCACATTTTATCTTAATGGAGGGGTTCAAAATTTTTTTTCCTTTATTATTCTCTCTTTCTTTTCTCTTCAACATGTTTGGGACTAATTTTCACAATGTCTCTTAAGTTTTCACTGTTACTTTTGAAGGATTGTGTGAGAAGAAGAGTAATGAAATCAGTGATTGCCAACCCATACTGCTCAGAAGCAGCTGCGAAGGATGCCATGGAAGCTGTCTGGGATGTTTGTTACAACGATACAAAGCCCTTTGATAGAGCTCCTTGACACTCATTGACTATCAGATTAGCTGCTGCTATGCCATTTTTGTTTTTCAACAACATTGGAGAAGGCCTTGGCTTTAAAGGAGTCAGGAATACTTGCTACAAGAATATTCAATTATTTCAAAAGTTTTGCTCATTTTTCTCGTTGCCACGCTATGGCACCAAAAGTATCTTTCTATTTATGGATGGATTTATTCTTCTCAGAAGTTAGATTGGAAAGAAAATATCCTTGTAAGTTTCACCCTTTCTCAGAAGGGAATATACTTAGGTATATCAATTGTTTTAGATGAGACGTGTACTCATAAAGGTGGTGCTAAGCAAATGCATCATATGTTTCATGTCTCTCTCCTTTTGACTGAATTAGTGAGGTGCTACTATGATTTTGAGCCTTTAATATTATTACAATATGCATGAACCAAATGTTTTCTTCAGAAGTAAAATAAATAAATAAATAAATAAAACAGGGCTGTTTTCTTTCATTTTGGTGGATGGTGGTGTGTGTCGTTCTTTTATAAATTCCCACCCATTTTCTGTCTGAGTCCTTACAAGAACTATTTTATGCTTTGTGTGGTGTACAGATGTGGAGTTGAATTAATTCGAACTAGATTTTGCATAAAATTGATTTTTGTCGCCTTCCTTTTTTTTTTTTTTTTTTTTTTCTTTTTTTAGTATCATATTACCCAGGTTTCTGCTGTGGAAATGCTACGGAAGGCTATGTGCTCACGCTTCTACGCTCGCACCAACCCCTGCAGCTGGAGAGCACTTTGTAATTTGGGTTAGTCTTGCTTATCAGCTAGGTTTCCGCCAACCAATAATATGGCAATTGTCAAGCAACTCCAATCATAAAGACTGCTGGGTTTACTCAGAAAATCTTGCCTATGTAGCTGTTGAAACCTTTACTTATGTGTTATCATTTAAGTGATACCAATTAGCTGTCTGAATGCGGAAGGACATGGTTAGGTGGCTTTCTTTTCATTTTGAGAATGCATGCCTGTTCTTAGCAAATTGCTTGAAGCAGAAAGATGTTGGGCTCTCAATTTAGTGGACGACTATTTCCTCAGGGATGACCAAATGCTTTCATGGCTGGATGACAATCTGAACCTGATCTCTAGTCTTGAACAATATAAACAAGATTGGCAAAAGTTTATTTGAAGATCACATGGACCATGTAATGGGCAGCAGCACCACTTTAATCTTTTTTAGAAAAATCAACACTTTAGAGGCTTAGAACAAAAAGAAAACTCAGCATGCTATGCACGAAACCTATAATATTCCTTTAGACAAGCAAACAAGATGTCGCAAAAGTAATACATAGGCAAGTTCTAGATAGGAAGTTTGATATGAAGGTAGCTGTGCTTGTTCTGCTAAAGATGATATTCTGCCTGTTCTTACTTAGTCAGTTTCGAACCACCTTCCTCAGGTATAGAAGCAGTGTTCTGTTACTTTTCTTTATGTCATAGGATACGAGTCCAAGGGCAGAACTGATGCTTTAGTTTTGCAGGTGGAATTGGTTCCCAATTCCAGCAAGTGGGCGGAAGAGGAGAGAACCGACCAGAGTCAGGAACTCATTGGTGGTCGGAGGATTATTCTTCTTCGCCACGAAGGCGACAAAATGTGCACAATTGAGTGATACTTTCCTGTGTGCGTCTTATTTCTCTGAGCATAATGTTTGCTGCCGGTTGTACTCGGCATTGAAAATGTACTTCTTTTCTTCAACATTGGAAATTTAGACACCATTGTTGATTTGGCTTCTAAATGTGTGGAGTAATGAGCGAAAATCGAAGGATTTTGTCATAATTTTGTGCAGAATTCAAAGTGATAAATTAATTTATTTAGTTTGATTATCGGAATTGATATTTAGATAAATTAATTTCTCTAAACGGAATAGACTAATGTGAAAAAAATATCTTTAAGATTTGCTCGAAAAGAGAATAATTTTAATTGATGCATAAATATGTACTTTTAAAATGAATGTAAATTAACCTACTAAAGTGAATCTAATTACAACATAATTTATAATTTCATAGTTTTAAAAGACAATATTGCATGGTCGAAGTTTATTAGTATAAGTAAATCTGTATGCATATTAACACATAAAACTTTTATATATGTATATATATATATATATATATATATTGTAAAATCCTCAAGGACTACTTATAAAGTGCCGAAAGAAAATATTTATAATTAATTTTTTTCTTAGTTTTTGTCTCTCTTGAACAGGATAAAATACACGTTTCTTGTTCTCATAATGAAACATTTTGCAAGGAAAGTTCTATTTCACAAAAATTCTTAGGAACAATACCACTGCACAATTTGTTAGACTAATAAAATTGAAAATTCATTAATGATCTGATTTAGTTAAAAATTAAAATTTGATCTGTTAAAAAAATTGATTAAACTAAAAAAATTAATCAAAATTGAAAACATTGAAAACCAAAACTACGTTGTTTTATGACAAGTTTAAAAATTACATTCTTTTACTTGAAATTTAATCAAGTAAAAGAGGTTAAAAAAAATAATAGAAAGGTATGAAATAAAATATAAATATAGCTAATTATCTTCACTATATTTGAGAGTTTTTTCTTTTAAGAGGAGATTAATGGTTGTAAACTATTTAAAATTTTTTTATTCTATCCTTTAATCATTTTTTTTTAAATTGGGCTGCTCAGCTAACTAAAACACTAAAATAATAACAACAATTTTTTTTATGAGATAATCTATCTAATTTAATCTAAAAAGGACATTTGTTAAATTTAATCTTTTAAGGTTTTGTCAATTCTTTTGTAATATAATATAATATAGATAAAAAAAAAAAAGAAAGAATATATGGATGTTTGGTATAAGATGCAGTTAGGTATAAATACTTTATCTAATAGCTAATGAATACTTAGGTTCTATTTAGTTTACTTGTTACTGTTGTTGTTGATTCTCGATTGCTAGTTACTACTAATTGATATTAAATATTTGATAAAATTTTTATTATCGGCTGTTGTTTGTAAATACAATTACTAATATATATATATATATTAAAAAACAAAAAATATATTTTATATTTTAAAATTTTAAAAATAAATAATATATAACCTTCATTAAGTATTTTTAAAAATTTATAAATTAAATCTTTTAATAATATTTATATTTAACATTAATTATGAATATAATAGCAATTTCATTAAACAATATATTAGATACAAGTAACGGAAATAAAAATTAAATAATAAATAAATTATTATTATTATTAGATAAAAATATTAAAACAAACACTATATAAGAGTTATTGTAAAAAGTTAAGGATATATTTATCTCTTTAATTATAAAAGTAGAACATATTATTAAAAAATAACATAAAAAATACTTGTTCAAACTGGAGCTATTAGATAACTTATCGGTTACCAACTCCTGTATTGAAATAAAAAATTGTATTAACCAAATACATACTCTATCATTTTTACAAACTGAAAAGTGAAAAGATCTACATAAAAAAAACACTCTCATTTGGTAAATCATACAAAACAATAATTGATAATAAATATAATTTCGATCAGCTATGATTTCTATTAACTCCATTTGGAGCTTTTTCAAAACTTGCAATAATAAAAAAAAATTCAAAATTAGTCTTACTCTATTGTTATTCTTAAAGTTTTATTATTCAATTATTAACTACAAATTATAATATTTTAATTATTTATATTAAAAATAATTTCTTTTAAATTATTATATATCAGTTTTATAAAAAATTTATGTGAAGGTTAATAAGTATTAAAAATATATTGACATTTATACTGATTAACATTAATAAAAAATAATTGTTATGATTTCATAAACATAAATTAATAATGATAATATTTTAATTTTTAAAATTATATTATAAATATATGTGAAAAATATATTATTTCATTATATTTTTATTTATTTAATTCAATATATAAAATATTAGCTGGTATACCTTTATTAGTTATTTTATAAATTAATAATAATTGATATATATATATATACACACACACACACATATACATATACATATTATATATATACACACACACATACACATATACATATACATATTAGATCTTTAAATATTATTTGTTTAATTGTTTCAAGATAATGTTCTCTTTTCTCATATCTCTTTAATTTTGTAGGTTTGAGTTGAACACTTGCATTCTTGTAAATAATAATAATAATAATAATAATAATAATAATATGAAAACAAAGTCAAATATATAAGTTATCGCTTAAATTATTTACGATGGGTCACTTTAACTCTTTATCTTTTATTTTAACTAGTTTAACATTTTAATTTTTATTTTAATCTATTGACTATTATAATTTTATTTATTATCAATCAAATATAAATTATTGACATCAACAATCAAGTATGATATATATGCGTTATCGAATAAGTAATAAATTTATAATTTAATTGCACTAAGATGTCCTTTAATCTTTCTCTTATTTTAACCATTCTAATCTCAAGCTCTTCATCAATAAAATTATAATGAATGTGACCCTTCTCTCTCTTGCTCTCTAACAGCTGATTTTCTTCCTCTTTTTCATCCTCTCTCTTTTCACAATCATCACCATCATCATCATTAGCCAAGAACTTGACATTGCCTTACTAACCCTCTGATCCTGAGGCTGCATTGCCATCACCGTTTCTGATATGTGGCTCATCCTTCTCTTCTTAAATTTCACATCCATGGTCCTTAGCACGACACTCTCATCTCTTTCATTGTATCTTTATCAGGTCTCTGATTCTTTTAAATAATACCATTTTCTATATTGTTTGGGTCAAAAAGTTTTGGGTCTTAGCTTCTGATCTTTTCCTTGAATCAACTATTATTGTGAATGACTTGATGCTTTCTCTTATCTGGATTTGGGTCTTATTCTTAAAAAGAGTGCATGAATTAACATATATTTCTCTCACAGGTGTCTCAACTTAAGATGAACAACTCGGTTAGGGCGGTTAGTTCTCCAATAGAAGCTTTCATGGCAAAGAAGAGGAATGTGAGATAGAGTTGGCAAAAACAGTTTGTCAATTTGGTATGTAAGGTTTTGTAATTCGAAATGTGCTTAGGCTTTATTTAAATGCTAAGAAAGTGAGAGGACAACATAAATTTTTTAGTTTGTTCTCGTCAATCAGATAGAGTTTGAAATTTTCTTTTATAAAACAGAAGAAAAATAAATGAATTTTCATTTTGTTTCTTAGAAATTCTATTCAATTTCTTAAGAATAAAAAAATATGAGGTTATTTATTTAGAATTTTTTTTTGGGTGTTTGACTAGATATTTTCTCAAAATTTCTTAAAATTTTTTCTTATGAAATTGATAGGCAAAAAGAAGAAGAGTGTTGATTTATTGGTTAGTGATTTCAATGAGCTTATCTATCTATTATAGATTTAATTACTAACTTTGATTAATAAGCTTTTATAGTTGTATTCTTCTATGTATTCTTATTATAAAATGTAAGAGTATTTTGGGCAATTTAAGTGAAAAACTAATTGAAAATGGAGCATGAAACTCACATTATTTTCATTATATCATACGAAAAGCTGATAGCCCAATAAAACAATCTCTCTTCCTTTTTTTTTTTTTTTTGTCTCTTTCTCTCAATGATCGATATGTTAAAAAAATTTTAAAAAGAAAATAATTATTAATTTTTGAAGTATTGATATCAATTATCACAAAATGAACAAGTCATCAATAAATTAGATAAATCTCATATTAAGATGATATGTTGAAAGTTCAATCTCTAATAATTAATTTTTATAAAAAATATAAATTTTGAGTCTATAATAAAAAATAAGAAAATCTCTTTTGCATTTTGTAAAATAAAAAATTTTAATTGAAAAAAAAATGCTAAAATGGAATAAAAACAGACTAAAAATATTTTTAAGTGGGTCCCACCATGAAAAGTTAAAATAGAAAATAATTAAAATAATCGTAAAAAGAAAAAGGAACATAGAATAGATCGCCGAGGAGTGAGGATGTAAATGCAAACCAAAGAAGAACGCATAGTTAGCGACGAAACGTGTCTGTCTTCTCCGCCAGGATGCGTTTTCTGTTTCACATATATCATCCCCTCCTCTCTTCTCCTTCTTCTTTGTCACCTCCACGCCCTCTCATTTTCTCCTCCTCTCTTTTTTCTTTTTTCTCTTCCTTCCACATGGCCCCTCCTCCTGCTGCTGCCATGGATTCCCAAGAACCCGCCGCCCAAAGAAACACTCCCCCTAACGACAGTCCTATTGCTCTGTCTAGAGTCACCGTTGTGGGTAGTGGCAATTGGGGAAGTGTAGCTGCCAAGCTCATTGCCTCTAACACCCTAAAGCTTAATTCTTTTCATGGTATCTTTGCTTATTGTAATATATAGCTTTCTTGAATCTTGAATTCTTGATGGATTCGATGTGAACATTGTTGAACCATGTATTGTTATGGCACGCCTTTCTTTTTTTTTTTTTTTTTCTTTGGGACAAAACCAAGGAAATGAAAAGAAATCTTCGTTATTATTATAATGTATCTTGATTCTCTTTAGCTTATGCCATGAAAAGTGTATTTTCTATGCTTTCTTCTTATGTGCTATTGTGTCATGTAATTTTTATGTGATTTGATAATAAATATATAGAATTATTTTCCTTTCATCAAACTATTTTTTTTGTTTTTTTCTATTGTAGTTAGTTGTTAATTAAATTAAGTACTCCCCTATTCTATGCGGAGTGAACACATAAGACATGATTGAATGAAGGAATTATTATTATTTTATTTTTTTTGTATGATTGAATGAAAGAATTATTATTATTATTATTATTATTATTATTATTATTATTTGTATGCTTTTGGAAAATAGAGATTTCCAACTGGTTAAAGAAGGAGATTTTAAGACCATGACTTTGTATACCTTTTCCATAACTCAACCAATGGACTTCTAATCATGACTCGATTTGAATTGTCCAATGAAATTCAGATGAAGTGAGAATGTGGGTGTTTGAAGAGACATTACCAACTGGTGAGAAGCTAACAGATATTATTAACCGAACCAATGTAAGAGTCTAGCGAAAATCCTTTCATTTTGGTTGATTATGTATGTCACATTTATCTTTTGTGATCTTTACATTTTCTTGTACAGGAAAATGTTAAATATCTCCCTGGTATAAAGCTTGGGACAAATGTTATTGCAGACCCTGATCTTGATAATGCAGGTATTCAATTTGTTACTCTGCTGAGGTTCTTATGTTATACTTCACCATTGATTATTTGTTGCCTTGTAAATCTAATGAAGGGATTATGCAGTGAAGGATGCAAACATGTTAGTATTTGTGACACCACATCAGTTTATGGAGGGTATATGCAAGAGGCTTGTCGGGAAGATAAAGGCAGGTGTAGAGGCAATTTCTCTAATTAAAGGAATGGAAGTCAAGACGGAAGGTCCTCAGATGATCTCCAGTCTTATTTCTGAGCAGCTTGGGGTTAACTGTTGTGTGCTAATGGGGGCAAATATTGCAAATGAAGTAATTAACCAATTTTAGAATCTTTTTTATATTCATGTTCCTTAACTAATGGTTTTATATGAGATTGGATGCTCCTTGCTGCAGATTGCTGTCGAGAAGTTCAGTGAGGCGACAGTTGGATACAGCGAGAACAGAGAGATTGCAGAGAAATGGGTTCAGTTATTTAGTACTCCTTATTTCATGATCACACCTGTGAGTGCAAGATTTGTGGCCTTTTTGTGATAACTTTCATTTTTATGGAAGTATTTTGTCATAATCAATGTAAATAGAACTAGGAATCCACATTTTATTCAGCATAAAATCATTTGATAGAATATGGAGATGCAGAAACAGTTGAAGATAAGATTAGTTATTTTTCAAAATTTACATTTTAATTCATTAAGTAGATAGTGTTAATCGGATTGTTGCTATCTGCTTGTTTTGTCTGAATTTACAGGTCCAAGATGTGGAGGGAGTACAACTATGTGGGACCTTGAAGAATGTTGTGGCATTAGCAGCAGGTTTTTAGTACAGA
The DNA here is from genome assembly GCA_949677035.1 of Omphalea diandra. Taxonomy (NCBI): domain Eukaryota; kingdom Viridiplantae; phylum Streptophyta; class Magnoliopsida; order Malpighiales; family Euphorbiaceae; genus Omphalea; species Omphalea diandra. The sequence goes on from CATIWR010147721.1 coordinate 26,528, forward strand.
AATTTGTTTGCCATATTGCTTCTTTTTTTTTTTTTTTTTTCTCTTCCCCCTGTATTAGCAATGGAATGATTGACTTCTAATGGTACAGGTTTTGTTGATGGTTTGGAAATGGGAAATAACACAAAGGTATATGTGAACTATCATTTTAAGGTCTAGTGCCAATGTTTATTGTGTTTCTCTTTCACTTTAACTGTTTCTATGAAATATAATAGGCTGCAATAATGAGAATTGGTCTGAGGGAGATGAGAGCCTTCTCCAAGTTGTTGTTTTCATCTGTTAAAGACAGCACTTTCTTCGAAAGCTGTGGTGTAGCTGATCTCATCACAACATGCTGTAAGGAAGCCTGTTGATTTCTTCATTCTTGTAAAGTATAATTAGCTTTCAGAATAATTTTATCTTCCATTGCAGTGGGGGGAAGAAACCGGAAAGTTGCAGAGGCTTTTGCAAAGAATGGGGGAAAAAGGTAACATTTTCCTAGTTGATATGAAAACTATAGAAGAGTGTTAACAGTTTAAACTTAACCTTGCTATTTGCCATCTGCAGGTCTTTTGATGAGCTTGAGGCAGAGATGTTGCAGGGCCAAAAGTTACAGGTACATGCTTGATAGTTTAAAAATGGATAAAGGAAATTTTTGTGCAAGTTAATATGCGTGATGATTTCAAAATAATAGATGAAACACCAATTTCTGTTGAGAAGGATCTCAGATGCCATAAACAAGAATTACACAGATTTTGCCAGACTTTACTGTCCTGTGTACGTTGGATAACTCAAATGGACAATATAATTTCTGTAACTTTCATATTTGGAGATGCAATCATATCAAGAAAGAAGCAGCAAAAATTCAGCTTTGTAGGATTCTAATATCATACAAGCATTAAATTTTTTAACAAAAAAATAAGCATTAATTGAAGATTTATGGCATTTTCAAGAACCATGTTGAAGTTAGAAACTATTTTGTTGATTGTGTTTTTACATTCTGAAGGGCGTCTCAACAGCAAGAGAGGTGTATGAAGTTTTAAGTCATCGTGGATGGCTAGAGTTGTTTCCACTTTTTGCAACAGTCCATGAGATTAGCATTGGACGTCTTTCACCCTCAGCCATAGTTGAATACAGCGAGCATAAACCTAACTTCGCCCTGGTTGAAGGCTCAGCTCAATATTATTGACTTTTTCCAAGGACGAAACTTACGTACTTTAACATATTTGAGGTATAAAAGTAAGTAAGAGCCTTTTCCTCATTTGTGCATCATGCACAGAAAAGAAGGCTGTGGATAATTTTTGAGTTTGGTTTTCTAGTTCACCGACAAGTTTGGCATCAAGACAGCAAGATGTCCCACAAGGCTTAGTTACATCATTTTAGGAAGGTTCAAAGGTTGATATTGGAGGCAGTTAAAATTAATAACTTCTTCAACAGTCCTGTTACGTCTTTGTTTTGATGTTGTACTAAATAGTGCAAAGTCTTCATATGATCATTTGTAGTTAAATATGTAATAGTCATGTAGAATGAGTAACAATCTTCAATGTTGAAGTATTTTAATGGAAAATAATACAAGTAAAAACACACTTTTACTTGGTGATCAAAGCCTCTAATCTATCAGTAGATGAGTATATATGGCAAAAAATAATCTGAAGCCTGCAAATCTCAGAAAGCCATTATATGAACGCATTCTGAGAAAGCATCTTGTACGTGCACAGATTGATGCAGGTTGCAAGTATCCATGGAGCAGTAGCTGAATATCTACGTTATCTTTCTACTCAAATAGAACCAAAAATTATCAGTTGAAAGTGCTAACAACAAATGATTGAGACAAAAGTATAGCAATCTTGTAGAAAGTTTGCTCTCACAAACCCAGAAACTCGGTGGAAAAGGAGTGCCATCTTGCTAACTAGTACATTAGTTACGTGCTTGTCTTATAGTATACGAAAGTCGAGTTCAAACTTTCTCAGCTACTAATGACCTGCATTTGGTAGTTTTGATGTTTAATTGGGGGAATCCTTTAGATTTTTGGTTGGTAACTGGATAAAAGATAGGATTGTTGAAATTCTGCTCGAATTTGTTGTTGTGTGGGCTTTTGATTAACAGCACACAGCTTCTTGCGAGGACTTGCTGTATAACCTACACCGATTGACAAATCTTCCTGGCAAAAATAAAGAGCGGACATCAATCACATATATTTGCATGGTGAATAATTACTGATTACTGTAATCAGTTGAATCCATCGTATCTGTTGGCGCCAACAATTTCCAGTGGTGGGCATGCATATTCACATATATCACATAAAACTTTATCTGTTTGAGGTGCACGCTTCCGTTGCAAATTGCAGCCAACTAGTCTCGAGCCATGCTGTGTATTTTTTTCTCCTGAACTTAAATGACCACCTAATCAAATCAGGGATTTCCATTTTTTCAAGTGACATTTACAGCAGATAGGTTTGCTCATTGGATGGAAAACCATGATAGGTAGTTTCCATGTCCAGTCCATGATTTGATATGTGATCCAACAATGAATGACAAGATATGAGCCATTGAAAGTATTTAACCAATAGGAATTGATGGCACGGGATTGGATGATCTGAGTCCAGAGTGGAAAACCCCGTTTGTTTTTTTGTGAAATACTGAGAGTAAATGAAACAGAAGCAGGAAATGGGGATATTGCAAGAACCATTGATAGTAAACCAATGTAATACCAAGCCCTTTCTCATTTCATGCCATAGTTATTATAGAGACAACACAAGCCAATTACACAGCCAGAAAACCATATAAATTATAAATGAAAACGCCAAATAAATTGACCACAACACCAAACCCTTGCATATATTTTACTGTTGGTTTATATCAACCAGTTCGTATTCTATCCAACCTGTCAACACTTTTCCGTGCTCTTTCCAGTTGGTGGTCAATGCTTTTCCGGGACTTCTCATGGCAATCAACACTTCTCCGAGACCTTTCTAGTTGATCAAAGGAGATTCGTAATTTTTCTAGCTTATCAGCATTATTAGACTGATTTTTGAGCTTTTCGAGTTTGTCAGCATGATTGCCTTGATTTTTCAATTTCTCTGGCCTGTCAGTGCTATGCCTTGGTTTCTCTCTTCGGTCTGTACTTTTTCTTGAAACCTCAAATACATCAGTACTCTTCCTGGCTTGTTCAAACTGGTCTGTACTTCTCCTTGAACTGTATCTTTGAGAAGGAGATTTCTCAACAGTTGATATGAACTTCTTCAGATGCCTGATATATTCAGGAAAGTGCTCTAAATCACAATGATTCCCTCCTTTAAGCCAGAGTGGTTCATATTTTTCTTTACAGAGTTCCCAGAGTTGTTTACCATGAGAGCAATCAACAACTTCATCTGAAGTTCCCTACACATCAATATAGAAGAATCAAAATATGAAATAATAACAAGCAAACAATAGACATGAGTTAGAAATAATATTTCCAATGCATCTTACAATCAGCTTCAAAATGCTAAGAACAACCTCATCATACTAAATGTCAAAGGCTCAAAGAAGAAAGGACAGTAGTAGCCCCTAAAAAAGTGCTTGCAAAATCATTTGTTCCCGTACTCATTTTCTAATTATTTATCAGAAGACACTATCAAATTCACACTTCACAAACTAAGAAAGCAAGAAATTTTCTATAGAATGAAACAGTGGTTCCTAATTCAAGCCAATTGGCTAATGGTCCAACTTATCCATCTCTGCTTATGCCATAAATATCACTCCTTCATATTAAGACTAAGATAATTCAAATGAACAAGAAAAAAAAGAAAAAAAAAATGACATACTACCAATAGTATATGCTCAACTTGGAAAGTGGAACTATGGATTATGAAAGGCAAAGTTTAAGGACTCGGGTAATCCAGTATGCAATGCAAGAATTAGATTGTTGACCAGCCAAAAGAAATAATATTCAAATACTAAGATATCAGACTCAGATGAGACAAGATCTGCTTTAGATATATGTGTTTGCACACCTCCAGCTCCAGGGAAGTGAAATACAAATAGCTCGGTTATGTCAGCTCACAGCACTATCCCTATGGATGCAAACAAACAAAAGCAATAGAAATGCGGATTGGGCCATCCACATTCCATGCAGTCCATATGAGTTACCTTTCCACCGCTCTTAAAATTATCCTTCATCGTTTTATCTTTACTTTTTCTTGTTCTCTGGACAACTTGCTCTCTCAGTTGTCAAGTAGCTGGAGGCTTTTTTAAACAATCTATATAGCTTAACTAGATTTGGAAGAGATGGCCCTGCTCTTCATCTTTTCAAATAGCGGAACATAAAACTAGGTGTCTATCATAATATTTTAGAGACTTAATTCATTTTGTGTGGATCTGTATGTTAAACCTATTTAATAATAATAAATCTACTGCAAGACTACATAAAGGAAAGAACAAGTGCCACAAAGTACTTTATGGCTAGAAAATTATAAGCAAATGGCATGGTAAATATGGTCTATAAGGCTTAACTGTAAATCTTATAGGAGACTAATAAATGTTGCAAAATTAGGCAGCATTTTACATTCCACTATAGAAGAAGGAACACTAGAAATACAAAAAGAGATAAGCATGTGAAGAACGCAAATCAAGTAACTTATATGCTATTTGCGTCGTGACACAAAGAACCAAAGGTGTATGCAAATATGAAACAAGAAACTGCGAAAAAAAAAATAGAGCACCATACTCACATGAATGATAAGAACAGGACAATTAACTAGTGGAATTTTGTCAATATTCTGCCAAGAAAACACAAGATAAAACAAGCAGCTCAATATGTAATAATAATAATAATAATTACTCAACACTTAAGCAAAGAGATAAAACATAAGTAAAGAGATAAAACATACTTATAAAATATGTCACCTTATAAATGTCAAACCAGTATGTACGCTTGACAGGATACATGACTCTTAAACCGGAGAGCATGGGACTATGCAGAACAACAGCTCGCAACTGAGGAAGTCGAGCAGCAAGATCTAGGGTGGGGCCGCTCCCAACAGATTGTCCATAAAGGATGACATCTTCCTGCTTGGTACCATAACTTTCTTCAAGACACTTGTATACAGCCTCAATATCTGCATATGTATTCTGCTCACTTGGCTGCAATAGAGGAACTGGGTTTCAGATGTAACTTATCTTTTCCTCTCTTTCTCACCATAAATTTCATAAACACTCAACTCAAATATGTTCACACAAACATACATGTATAAATATATATTTACATATATCATAAATAGGAGAATGAGGGGGGGGAGGGGGGTTGGAATTTGCAGATATTCATAGACAAATCTTTTTTAAAAATAAAAAAATAATAATGAGTTCAAAACAGCAAACCTTTCCAGATGATTGCCCATACCCGGAATAGTCATACCTGAAAAAATTCAAAAACATATGCAAACACCAACTGTGAAAATGTTTCTGATTAAAAAATGCATTAACAGAAACATGTCTAGAAGGTTTCACTTCAACATGGTTAGCATAGTGCATCACTAGAGATAGTTAAAAAACCTTGGTTCAAATCCATGGACATGATATTAAAATACTAGCACAACCTACAAATTAAGTAACAACATGGGTGAAATAAGAAAAATTAATAACGGGCTTTGGTTTAGCATCTTCAGATATTAGATTAAGATCTTTAGTTCACTGGATTCATTTGAAGTTGTGGTCTATCCTCATAGCTATTGGGGTGAGTTCGACTAGCAACACTATCAAAAGTGCTAGTAATCTACACAAGCCACGCTACAACAATTCTGCAGATGCATCAAGAAAATTTGTATGCTTTTTATAGCAGTGAGACAGAAAAAAAAAAAAAAAAAAGAAGAAGAAGATAAAACCAGGCCTCAGTACAATATTAAACTTCAACCCCTCACCTTCATCAGGTTAAATGGCTTTCTATCAACACAATCTTTCTACAATCTAGAATCAATATCAGTTTCCCATAAATTTGCATAAATTAAGACTATGCCAGCCCGTCAAACTGATAAAAATTGACAAGGTATCCATTTTCCAGTTAATAGAAGAAATCCCCGCTTAACCAAAAAACCGAAAAAGAAAAATGTTAGGTAAGCATAGACTAAATCCCAATCTCTTGAAAAGTAATACCAAAGCAACAAAGATAGCACAAAAACCACCTCAACTAAATAAATATAGAAACAAGCATCGAATACCCACATATGAAAACTACTAATTTATCACTGAAATTCCAACAAAAGCTCAAATTTCCATAAATAAGCACCAAAAACAGTTGAAAACAGTGCAGTAGTAAAGAGTGAGTAAAAAAAAGAAAGAGCAAAGAAGTACCCCATGAGATTAACCCTGAGGTGGATGCTCAGTTCGATGAAGAGCTCATACATCTGGCCCAGATCGGCAGCGTTTCCATGAGAGTAAAGGAGAGTAGAGGTAGCCATAGGATGCCTTATGTACATTGCTACTATTTCTGTTCCTTTCCTAGTGGGCAGTTTCAAGATTTCCACATTTTCGCGGTGAGGGAATGGACTCAACAGCAAAAGACCGGTTAGTTCGTCTGTAATCAGCTTGTAAGATGGTGGGTTTGGTGGAAAGAAGGCAAATTTCGCCGCCATCGACGATGTTACCCCGCCCATCTTCTGTTCCTCGGTTACTCTCTTTGCTCTGTTTCTTTCTTCTTTTGTCCTCCCTCTGTTTTCTCTGTTTTAACTTTTTAAGTTAAGATTAAAAAAACACATTCTAATTCTCATTGCATCCCCACTTTTTGCTATTTACAAGGGACTGGTTCCTTTATTTATTTATATATATTTTTTTTAATTCTTTTTATGAATTTAGTCATGAATGTTTAAACATGCAACTTCAAATTTATGATAATTCACATTCTGTCAGTAATTTAATAATTGGTTTATTATCTTATAATATAAATATAATTTTTAATTAAATTGACTTTAATCGAGTTTCAAATTATAATTTTATAATTTAAAACCTATTTTAATATTATTAATTAAAAAATAATTTTATTTTATCATTAAATTCAAACATTAATTTTTTTAATTGAAGGACATTGTAAAAGATTTTTTTTTTTTTTTTTAAAACTTGGGTCATGGGTCAATAGAAGAGGATTGAATTGAAGCTTAACTTAGTTTAGTAGGGTCATTTTGATAGTGGACAAGATTTTTTTTTTTTTTTCCCCTTGATGAGGGCAAGAGGAAATGGGTTTTGGCACCCAACAAAATCCTAATGTAGCCATGTGGATAAAGTCGATTCTGATTTTAGGGATTGACAATTGATGAACAATTTGGATTTTAAATTTTGATTTCATCTACTTGTTATTATATTAGCTCAAGCTTTTTTTTTAAGCGTACCAAAAAACCTAGTTTGACTTGCCTACTCACCATACATCTTCAGTTGCTTTCAATTAAACCATCAATCATTTGGTTTGTGATTTTTTTTTTCTTTACAAATAAATTATTAATAGAGCCAATGAAATAAAGAAGACACTCCAAGATTTGAGTTTTACATCACTTACCTGCTTTATTTTAATTATTATTTAGTTCAAGTCATAGATTTATAGTTTAGTGAACTAAATTAGACCCTTTAATGTCACTTTAGGGAACAATATAAGTTAATTTAATTTGAAAAATTTTCAAATCATTCTAAGAAGTCATTTATTTTATTATAAAAAATGAAAGTAAACTATTTTTTTTTTGGGCAATGAAAATAAACCATTACAATAAACCAAATAGTGTAAACCATTACAATATATGATTCTTCTACAATTACTATGAGCCAGCTGGCTATTGATTTGAGAATCTGTTTTAACATCAGTGCCAATTCCCCAAATATAAATACCTTTTTTTTAGCAGCAAAAGGTATATTTCAGAGCTAAATTGCCAGTCTATTGAAACCAAGTTCAACTATAGAAAAAGAACAGAAAAAAAAATAAAAATGGAACTGAGATATGGCTCATAATGATCATATATGCGCAGGAAGTACATACATGTCAAAAATTTAGTAATTTGCCTTAGTGCTAATGCTACTTCCAAACCAAATATGGTTCATAGACATGTAGCCATAAATTCCACAGGGCCAAAAAGGTCACCAGAGATCTTAAACACCCTTTTCAGTATTAATGGAAAGTAAAGATTTCCCTTTTTTTTTTTGAAGGGCAAAATATAAGACATCCTTCAAATATTATCAATCATCAATGTTTTTAAAATTAGATCAGAAATCAAATCGATCAACTAATTGATTTTCACTGTAACCAATTTGATTGATTCAATCAACTTGATTTAATAGAATAATTTTAAAATTTTTTTGAAAAATTTATATAAATGATACTTAAAAATTTTTAAAATTAGAAAACAGTATGATATGATAAAAGTAATAAAATATTATACATTTTAAATTTTGAGCAAAATAATGTAATTTTTAAAATTTTTCACATAACAATATAATTTTATATTAAATTGGTTTGATCTAATTCTCCATTTTGGCTAATTTTCTTCATTTTGACTAATTTTTTGATTGACTGATTAATTTTCTCAATTTTGACCTATTTTTAAAGTCTTAATTGATTTTAATACTGAACTGAATTAAATCACTGATCAATTCTCAAATTTACCAATTCCACATTAAATGAGTATTTTGTTTTAACTCAATTAATAAATTCAATCAAATATTTAGATTTATAGTTTATAATATCGAAAACAATTTCAGTACTATTAAATTAAAACTCATAACTCTGTGATATAAGGAAAGAGCTTTCCACCTACCATGGGGAAGGTGAAAAATTTTTCCAACAGAAGAAAGGTGAAAATTTGAGGTACACGGAGTTGGGCACAAAAAAAGTAAAAGCATAAGGAAATGATGTCTGCATTTTACTTTCCATGGTAAAAACAATAGCCCTAACAGCAAAGAAGCTGGAAATCTCATATTCTCATTGTCCAAAAAGAAAATTTTCTCTCTTTTTTTTTTCCCTGCTTAATCGCGGTAACATTTAGACAATAACAAGGAATTTACTGCTTAATTGAATTAAATAGAATCAGATTAAATTTCAATGGTATCTAATTGGATTGAAAAACCTAATCATTTGGATTCTTATTAATTCATTTTGATCCGTAAATTTTTCAAAGTGTTTTGTACGCTCCCGGTCCAATCACCCACTAATAAGTGCCCTGCACGTGCACCCTCTTGCCATCCCATGAACCAAAGCATCACAACCGCAAGGTAGCTCCCCAACAAAGATAGAAAGAGCACTTTAACCATAGGTTAAAGTACAATTTTTATATATCAAACAAAATGCTCATTGCTAGTGGTTGTAAATCCAACCCTTTTTATGGAACTATATATAACTGCAACCCAACCATAATATGATTGATTTGATCTAATTTCCAGCTCATCATAGGCCAACTAATGAAATATACAACCAGCCAGGAAGGAAAAGTTGATAGAGAAATCTCTTAAAAGTAGATCGCTAATATTCCGGGGTCATCCAGTCAAAACTAATCATTCGATGCTAAGATTATTTAAAAAAAAAAAAATCTAACAGAAACAATCCAATGCGTCTGCACATATCTAATACATAAATTTTAGAATCTGATTGAGCTAATAACTCCTCCTGAATCAAGAGGATGATGACTTATCTAGGGGTGTAAGTTTCATGGTATTTGAATGGTGCACCGCTAAAAGCGCATCGTTCATATCGATAAATACCAATATCGATAATTTGCAGTATTAAAGTTCAGTTTTTGATAATATCGGTGTTGGTTTTGGTTTTTTAAAAAATTAAAAATGGTAACCAACGGTATACCGTTTAATAAAATAATGTGTTTTAGATTATTGAATTATAATATTTTACTTATTATTTGTATTGATTTGAAAAAAAATTTTGTATTAATTTAAAAGACATATTATAATTTCGGTATTGGTATCAATATCGGATACCACCAATACCTCATTATATTGATGATATCGATTTTTACAGTTTTCATATTTAACGGTATCGGAATCAGTGTTATATATCACCAATATCGATATTATACGGTATTGTAAAAAACGGTGGTTTTGGTAGCCATGGTATACCGATTACAGTCCTAGACTTATCTGCAAACGGTCTTGAACCCGAGTTCTTCGCAGACTTAGTGAAATCGAATACAAGTAGTGAATGACAGAAGAGTTACTGCCATTGCATAGTCTATCTCCAATGAGCTTTCCACAAAGAAATTGATAAGTGAAGAGAGGGTGTTGAGATGTCAATCAAATGAGAGAATAAAATAGATTTCTCTGCTAAAATTGGGAGGTCTTCCCCACCTTGAGTCTATCATGTTGTTCAGTTGGGATGATGAGAAAGGTCCCTTATGCGCAACAAAGATGTCCAAACAATGTCTCAAATAATTCCTTCCTTTTATATTTATAGGTGGTTGCCAAAGATTCCTGGTTATCAAAATCAAAAAATGATAGATTCATCAAGACAAAAGGAAACCAACGAGAAGGTATATCATTCTCCTTCCACATTCATACCATGTTAAAATTTTATGACCAGCGGAGGAGTCTGATTTGCATGCAATAATTTTATAATCAGCAACCCCGGATTCTATAATGTGACTACTAATCTTAAATACAGTTCAGAAAAACAATGGCTGATGAATGCCACAAATGGAAGTTCGTGTTTATCTTAAAATTTATAATCAATCACCCTAGATTCTATGGTCTAACACAAGGCAGAAGAGTACAAGTTTTCATATTTCTCTGCCAAATTAAGATTATATGACAGAAGCACACCGCCAATAATTTTAGGGCGGCAGCACTTCTGCTGCAGTGGTCAGCACCAAGCAGCTTAATTTGACTCTGTTAATAATTAGAGCGGCTGTCCCCCTCATCGAGAACAGTGGAGCTTACAGCAAGTTAAATAAATAAAAAAGAAAAAGAATGCAAAACGCATACACAGAGCCAGAGAGTCACAAAATCACAATAAACCTGGCTTAACTTGAATGAAACATTTGGAGTATCTTCACCACAATTTACTGTTCTAATATATGCCAAGAAACAAGGATTCCATAGCATCAACTCAAATATGTGTTAGTACGTGTGTAATCTCACGTATCAACCTTGAAGTCGTGAAGAAATACTCAGAATTTAGAAAAACAAAGACTACCTCTGCAACTTGTTTTTTACAAGACCATAGTTAATAAAGTAATCTCATTTGATACTCATTTATTATCGTTAAATTTCTTGAATACTGGTGCCTGTTATGAAAAAATTGCCATGAAGACACGGGCAGGCTGTTCTAAAATAAAAAAAAAAATACATGATTGGGAAATTCAAAAGCTAAACCACAACTGTCAGGGTCCTGAAAGTATAAATCCTACCATAAAAAATGCTTCCATCTTTGAATTGGTGTAATGGAAACAAACTCTTGTTCAGTCTTCATTTCAATTCAATTGGATGCTCGAATACATGCAGCTTCCATAGAGATAGGAAAACAAAGGCGGGTTTCAAATGTCTGGTCCACCTTTTGTAGCATTTATTTTAGTTTTTAGGTGACCAGGCACTCAGACCATCACATCAATGCGCACCACTGCTTTTACACGGTAACCCAACTAATATAAGATGCCTTGCTATTATTCCAGCTCCACATTGGAAGCATGAACTCATGCAGCTCCGATTGAGTTATATGAGAATAGACACAGGTTTGATTTCTGACCAACTTGCCATAGTATTTGCTAGGACTATTTCCCGAGACCGAATTTTTTGAGTGACCATGCAGAATAAGATCATCATGTCAATGTGCAGTGCATCACTAGTTTTACACACAACACAGCCAAGTAATATAGAGATACCTTTCTATTCTTCCAGCTCCAAAGCAAGATTTGAAGTTTCCAAGCAGAAAATTCTGAATCTGCTGCTAAAAGCCAAAAGAACATATAATGACCATATCTCATCATGTTTCCTGACATGACTTAACGATTAAACATACTACAAAGGCTTCATAATTTAAAAAGTAACTTGCCCTTGAATTGGAAAACAGCAATTATCAGTTATCACACACTTCAGAAATCAGGACACACACACATCCGCACACAAAAGAAAATAAAAAAAAGCAACAGGTGGTAGAAAGCTCCATGATGCATAAATCAAGTTAGGGTTGCAAGGTCCTGATTAAATATAAAGACAATTATATTTGCGTAAATGAAATTGCTATGCTCTAATAATGCAACAGTACCAGACTGCCGCTTCAACAAGCAATTGATGCAGAATCCATATGCATGGGTCCCATCTATTACAAATGACTAATGTTTTGCCTCCATATGATTCTATCTGTGAGTAAAAACTGATTTCTATTACTAGAGTGACCATTGAATGGTCCAAATAATTTTCTACTTGTTTTTATGATGTTACAAAGAGGTAAGACATATCAAAATTCCAGAAGCACAAATAAATGCAACAACCCACACTTCATGTTGCTGATATAACTTAATAGGATAATCGAGCGAGAGAGAGAGAGAGGACGCCCAAAATCCACAGACTATCCTAGAACCAACAACTACGTAAGATATTACTGTGCAACTAGCAAATTTCCTTGTTTGAAAACAGAGTATAGCTAAACCACAGTATCCCATCACTGCCACTGCTGCCACATAAGTCAATGCATGGGAATGTGTCTCTCAGTTCCTCTTGGTAATGGACATGGAGAATCCTAGTATTAAGATAGGCAAGAGAATGAAACAAGGCAATAGAATGAAACAAATACTTTTCTTTGGAAGCCAATAACAAGAACACTAGTAACAAAAGAAATTCTTAGCCCAAAAGGAATACTGCAACAAGTCCAAGAAATGCTATTATCAATCCAGAATATTTAGGTATATAATAAACTTCGAAACAGGTGTTGTTCTGCTACCACAATTTTAACCCCATACAACTGTTCTAACAATATTATCCTATTGTTTTGTGCAAGTGGAAGATGCAGAAGCATCTTAATCAAAGGCTCCGCTGCTCTAAAAGGTGAAAAAAGTTCTAAAAATTTGATCAATGATCAAGAAGCTCATTAGCTGTTATTTAGGTCAATATCAATACGATTGGGCATACTGATGTTATATTAACACCAGATTACAGATTCTTGGTGTTTAAATAACAATTCCCTTTGGACATGACACTCCTCAAAACCCTGAGAAATTCAGTACATTGTATATAATACATCATATTTTCATCTCTTATTGATCAATATCCAAGAAAATTCATCAAACAAATTAAACACTAACAATCAATAAAAAAGGCATAATGTTGGCAATACATATCCATCCCCAATAAGAAAACACAAACAGAAAGAAAAAATAAAAAAGCTAGGCAGTGGAGAGTCATACAAAATGTTCTTAAAGAAACACATTCAACTTCCACTGTAACTGCAACTACCTCAGAATAAACTCTGAATCAAACAAACACTCATATGCATTATATACCCAAATATATAACTAGACAGCATAAACCCAATCTTTCGTGATCAAGGCAAATCCAAAAATGTCTCATTTTTAACCTTCAAATGCTAAAAATTAATCCAATATCAGTAATATATCGGACAACTTGAATTACAAACTAGATTTTTTTTTTTTTTAATACCAAATGGCTAACAATATAACTGCTCATTTAAGCTTTTGAACAATCTTTGCCATAAATAAATATATCATCAAGAGAGAATTCATCAATTTCCAGAAGAAACAAGATGTCAAATATAGGGATCCCAGACCAGGAAAAAGTAACATTAACAACTCTAAGCCTGTCTTCCAAGCCGCTTCCTCAGCTTCTTGTACTTGTGCTTGTTCATCTTCTTCTTCCTTTTCTTCTTCACGCTATCAGCCCACATCCTCGAATCCTCAGCATTAGGCAAAACTGGAACACACCCAGTTGATAAAAATGGGTATGAACATAACCCAAATGGATGGATTGACAAAAAGGGCAACGAATCCAAATGGGTGAAAGGGGCATTGGTTGTCTGGTTTTCAGTTGGGGTGCTGTTAATTTGTTGGATTTGCGGCGCAAAAGCTAAGGGCGGAGTACGATTTGGAGAATTGATGGATGGTTTGCGGAGGGAAGTAAGGATTCTAGCAGTAGGGTATGAATTTTTGAAGAGTTTTTGAAGAGTAGATAATGACGCCATCGGAGTGGAAATCTGTCTGCAATTTGCGGCGCGGGCTTATATATATATATATATATATGGAGCTCCTGTAGCACTGCATTTGACATTTTTTTAAAAAAAAAAATCAATGTAAATTTTTTATTTTAATATTTCTTTAGTTTATTTTCTGTATTTACAAATTTTTTTTTCTAAATAATCAAATGTAGATATGATAATAACAATTATAATATTATATCATATTTAATTTTAATTTTTAAATATAAAATTTATTTATTATTTATTTTATTTAATGTTTTATTTACTTTTCATATTTATTTGATTAAAATGAATAAAATCCAAAAATTACATTACTGCTCACATAATTTCATGGTTACACTAATAGTTTTGATTGTATATATTAAGAAGAATATACACAAAGGAGTTATGTAGAAAATAACCAAAATAGAGGCAAATAAATTAAGAAAAATGAAAAGAGAAAAGAAGAAGAGAAAGGATTTAGGCCTTTGTTTGGCCCTAAACTATCACCTTATCAAATTAGAAATCTAATGTGAAGTTTTAGAAGGAGTGATATGATTTCTTTGAGTGATGAGAAACTTGTCTAAGATTGAGATGAGTTTTTAGTGTTTTAGTGGCTTTAGATATGTTTAAACTTGCTTTTGTGGCTTAGAAAGGACTACAATGAATGTTGGATTAATATTAGGGTAGATTAATGAATGTGATAGGAAAGCTTAGGTATTAATGGGAAAAAGTGATGATCTTTAGGATTTTTGGGTGGTTTTCTATAAAGGAAAGAGTGGTCTTTTTGGTTTTTAGAGTTTAAAGATTTTTTTATGTTGCATTTTTTCTCTTTTTTTATTGGTCATTCTAGTTAGCTTGGGTTAGGTTAAGGAAAAAGACTTTAAGGTAAGGAAGAAGAGATATGGTGAGGACATTATATGGTCTAAAACCCCTTTTTAGCTTTTCTCTACCTATACCTTTAAAAGGAAGGACTCTCTAATTCTAGGGAAGAAGGCAAATGAAAGGGATTAAAATAATTCCCTATACATGACATGGCTAATTGTTCCTAGATTGATATCTTTATCCAGATGCCTAGATCATTTATGTAGATACTTTATCATTTGCATAGATGATTATGCTTCTACATAAATGGGGTTCAAGGCTTTTAAGGTCATATGTTTGATTTTTTTTTCCTAGGTTTTAGGGTTGGTTTAGGTGCTTTTCTACTCCTTATAGGCATTCCACATTAATCACAAACCCTACTAAGCTTCTAAAAAGCGATTGTCATAATCAGTTTTGTATCCCTCAACATTTTGGACAAAATCAATGTCTATAATATATAAGTTTAGTTGACCTTAAGAGGTGAAGGTCTAATGTATGCTTGTCCTTATTGATCTTAAACCTTTGTGCTTATGCTTTAGCACTAGCATTCAACTTTTATGAGGTGTTTTTAGGCCTTATACCTGGAAGACTAAAGGTTTTAGAGTATGTTGCTTTCACAAATATGATTTTAGCAAACATGGATGTAGAAGGATTAAAAGTAGGTAAAGATGAAATGTATCCTAATCCATGCTTAATTGATGGACTTTTTTGAGCTTTAAGGAGAGAATTTAATTTTCATTTCCTTTATAGCATTTAGATAGGTTATCGCTTAAGCTCTTGTTTTCATTTTTTAAACATTCAACTTAAGGCTTTCAAAATTCTTTACAGTATAAAATGAGAGGATTTGAGGAGTCATAGATCTTTGTAAGCTTTTCAATGATTTCATACAAAATGCTTTCTAGAGTAAGGATTAAAAAGATATACATTAGTCTCATCATCATTATCACTACCAATTCTTGAGCTACTTAAGGTAGCATGATTACTTTCTTTTATGGCCATAAAACATAAATTGGCCAATTATTTCTCATCTTTTGAATTATTTATTTCAAAAGCATTAATGTCATCCTATATGGTTTTGAAGGCTTATTTTCCTTTTTCTAGTTTGATGCTTTTTAGAAGAATGTCTCTATTTCTTCAATTTTAAGAGGTCAATTTTGAGATGGTTCTTCTTATTACATCTATAGCATAAGACTTGGTCTTTAGAGGACTTTTTCTTGTGTCCTCTTCTCATCTTTCCTTCCTTGTTTAATAAGAACTTTTTGACTTCGTTTGTGATGAATGCCAACTGATCATCTTCACTGCTACTATCACTGCCATTGACTTGAAAATGTTAGTGAAGAAGAGGAAAGGGTTTTGGGTGTTACCTTTTTTCCTTTAAGGTGAGGTCCTTCTTTATTTTCCCTTTATTACTAACTGGCTTTTCTAATATGATTTCATGTGCAAGAACTTTTCCTATGAGTTTATCAAATGTGAGTACTTCCATCTTGTTAGCCTTTTCAATGATACTCTTCTTGGCCTCCCACTTATCCTTAGAAAGAGTTAGGATTTTCGCGACCATGTCCTCATTGGAATATGTCTTTCATAAATCTTTATAAGTCCCCACTATGGCTATGAATTTGTTATATATTTTTGTGACGGACTTTTAAGGTTTGTATATAAATATTTCATACTTATAATCTTCACTTTACTATTTCCCTCATGCTAAGTTTGGAGTGTATCCCAAATATTTTTAGCTAATGTACATAAATGTAGCTTTACATACTAAGATTTATGAATAACATAGAATAAGACATATGTCTTTTTTTTTTCTTTTTTATACGATTGTCCTTCTTTTCTTCTATTGTCCATTCACTTTTCTTCTTGGGCACCATCACATCTCCAACAAGTTCAGTTGAAAATTCTCTTCCTTCCTCCATAATGTCCCAAAAGTGTATGGTCAAAAGTGCAGGGTCAAAAGCGTAAGGTCTCACTATGTTTCCATTTTGTTCTTGTAATAGCCATAGACATCTCTTTTAATAAATAGGGGTTTATGGATAAATTGTGATTTTTATTAGCTTGCCATAATCTTTACTCTTTATAGTTAAGCTTGATCAATCGAGACCTTACTTTAATAACACTTGTTACCTTAAAGAGCCTTAGAGGGAGATTGAAAAGGCTATGATAATTTTTATGGATTAAGAATTAGAAAAAAAATGTATAATTTAATAAGGAGACACAAAGATTTATAAAAGTTTAGTAATAACCTTGGCCTACATCATCTCCTTTAGTATTCCATTAGAGAGTTCCATTGAAATAAAAAGCTTCCCAGGTGTTGCTTAAAACCTTTACAAAGTAAAATTGCCAAGCATCACTTGAGCCTTCACAAAGTAAATTTATAAGTATCACTAAGACCTATCCAAGATAGTTTCTAAGCATTATCGAAAGCCTACACAAGATAGATTTTAGGCCCTATCTTAAGCCTTTCATATAAAAGTTTCTAAGCTACCTAACCCAAGTTATGATCCTCTCATAAGAATTATAGATATTGCTCAAAGAAGGATCACTCATTAATACTGAAACTTCAACACAAACTAAGCTCTAAGATTAAACTAAACATTAGAGTTAAGTATTAAGTAACATTAAGTAGCTTTTTCTTTTCTTTTTTCATAGTAACTCTCTAAAGTTCAAGGAATGTGAAAATGTAATCTTGTTCTTAAAATATTTCTTTTTTCATAATGTCAATAATTTATTCAAAATATATAAGAGATGACCTTATATAAGTTTCTTAAAAAAAAGAAGCCAATACTTACGCAGTCTCAAATCTATCAGAACCTCATCAATATAGCTATTAGACCTTTTCAATGGTCATTAAGCTCCTTGCCACAATTGTTAAATGCTTAAAAACCTCAATAACTAGTCATGATTGGGCTTTTCTTAACAATCTTGATCACAATCATTGAGATTGACCTTAGTCATTAAATGGCCTTACAATGGGTGTTGTAAGCTTTCAACAATCGTTGGAGCTTTTTCAATTGACATAGATTCCATAACCTTGTTTAAAAGGCTTTTTCAACTATCATTATCTAGAGTCCTATAATCATTATGACTAAGATTTTTAGAACTTTTGTACAAATTCCACTGCTTTATCTAAAATACTTTTTCAACTGGCATTGTTTAATATGCCACATTTATTGTCTTTCCAATGGTCATTGGGTTGATTTCCATGACTATTATTAACTTTATGTCTTGTTTGTATTCAACAGGCATTAGACATGTTTCCACTAGCGTTAATGTTATCCATGGTCATTGAATTTTCCCCATAAGAATTGGGGTGATATTTATTTTACATAGAAGAGTTAACCACTTTTAGAGGATGTTTTCTAGCAGTTGTTTTCACTCATCAATAGGCATTGAGCACTTCAATGATCATTAGATGTCATTTCATAGTCTTTGATAGATTTTCACTTCAATTTGTCTCATTTTGCTTTAAGTAAGCTTTATCTTATTTGTGTCTTCCCTAATAATCTACATAGATATGTAGAGATGTTTTTACAATGGTTTTGAACTTCCTTAGTATATGAAGAGCATGCCTTGAGATTCTTTTATTTTGAACCTCAAGAAATGTGATATTGTTGACCCTACAGAAATACTTAAAATACAAGCATAATGTTAGTCCTTCAATCCTTATTTGTGATCATCAAAATAAAATTTCTAAAATTCAACAAAGTCATTCCCAATTTGCTTCAAGCTTGCTTGTGTTTAGTGATATATGCTTTTTACAATACTTAATTGTTCTTCTTTAGCATTCGGACCTTTGCCCTTTTGTTATGGTAATTGGCTAGCTTCTGCTTATAGGTTGTCATATATATATATATATATCCTCACTTCCTCTTTTTTTTTTTTTTCTCTATAAAGATGTCTAAGTTGTTCCTTTTTAATTGAAATAACATATAACACTGGAAACTATAATTAACAAAAAGAATGCTTCATTATGAACTATAAAGTTTTCCATGATTTTTATAAACAAGTCTGATAATATGAATATCATTGAAAAGTTGCAGACCTTCATAAAACAATTCTGAAAAATTTAACAACTTAAGAATAAACAAATCTCTCATAAAGAAAGAATAATTTTTTATGAAGAAAGAATATGTATTCCTCAAAAGAAAATTAAAAAAAAAAAACAAAAATGCAAACAACATTGAATTTATATTCATAGAAATACATAAAACACTAGATCTAGTAAGTTGATAAATAAATCTAGCAAAAAATGAGATTATTTATTGAAAAATAATAAAAATAGAAAAAAGAAAGAATATATATAATATTTAGATCTATATACCTAATAAATCTAATAATAATATAAATAAGAACAAAAATAAAGGAGAGAGTAGACATTACCAGCTCTCGAAGATTTAAAAAGAAAAAAGATAAAATATTCAAGAGGTTTTTGCTTTTTAAGGATTTCTAATCCGTTAGTTCAAATTCATCCTTATGCCTTAATGATAAAAATAAAATTATATGAGAGTCAATATTATGTTTCAAATCTTGCTGATAACCTCATCTTGCATATATTTTAAAAAAATATATCAAATTTTAATAAATTAAATATGAAATTTAAATGAATTCATAAAATTTTATAAAAAATTTAAACTAAATTTCAAAAGCTTCTAATTATTCATTTTAGAGTAAAGTTGAAAATTCATTTCAATTGAAAAAAGTCACAAAATTTAAATTTTCAAAAAGGTTGATGTAATTTTGATCTTGCATTGACAAACATATGATGATCACTATGAATTTACTTTTGATTTTGACATCTACTTTTTTCATTTAGTCGATTACTTTTAACCTTTATTTGCTTTGTCTCAAAACTGTACGAAATAAAGATTTCTGATTTTCCAGGCTAAAAGTTAGAAATTAAAAGACCATTCAAAAGCATTATATAAAGTAAACAAGAAAGGAAAAAACAGTTCAAATATATTTTTAAAGTATACCCAAAAAAAAAAAAAAAACTACAATAACAGATATTAGATCATCAGAAAGAGGATATATTCATTTCTTATTTAGCTTAAATTTTGTGAAAAAATGCCTAAAAATGAAATGTATTGAGCAAACACAGCAACCTTAATTGCATAAGAATAAAACTCAAACAAAAATTGCACTTTATAATAATCAATATGGTAATCAAAGTGCAGAATTACATAGCAAACCCTCAATTCTTATTTAATTCTGGCTTCCAACTAATGCCAACTAACTCGCATGGCGGCCATTGGCATCTTATACATATATATATTAGAAAGAAACATGCACAATGCCTGATGCTTCATTATTTGGTAATACTGCAGTGTAATGCTGCATAGGGAGAAGGAAGCTATTGTTGTAGGTTTAATATCGTATCTCTTCAACACCCTTCTCATGGCAGCATAGGAAAGTGATATACTTCTCCATGATGCGGTGGCACTCAGGGCATTTCAGCCGCTCTGGAATCCGGCCCGCTGTGCTCGGGAACTCAAAACGGGAGCAAGGAAGAGCAACACCATGAAGCTTGTCATGGTGCTCTTTGAAGGATAAATCAAAGCCCTTAACAGGCACATGCTCCTTCCATGTATCATACTCTACCAATGTGGGCAAAACTGTGGTGCTATGGCCGTTAACCACAACATCAGACCCTTTGCTAAGCACAGCCCAACCGCCTTCTTTGTCATAGCTGAGTAGTTTCTTGATTTCTTGCATCATTGGGTCATGTTCATCAATCTTGCCTAGTTGGATATTGGAAAATAGCATGCTTTCTAGTCTGGTCCAGAAGAACCATATCATGGTAAGGTCTGACCACATATAGCTAAGCTTCTCCACTGTGATTGTGGTTATCATTCGCTGGACTTTGTCCCTCTTGCTGCTCTTCCCAACGTAAACCATCTCAAGTGGTATGCGGGCCGCCAGCGCAACTGCTCGTGCAGTTGTGGTGAATTTCCTCACCCATTCAACATCGTCTCCTCCGTACAAGAAGATGTACTTTCCTTCTTTGATCTGACAAAAAAAATTTTATGCTCGTCAATATATTTTTTAAGTAAATTCAAAATTTTTATAAGTGGAGGAGTCCGTTATGATTTAGAATTCCTGCACTTCTAGTCAGATACTTAAGTACTTGTAGATAACAGAAGCTAATAATTACCCAGTTAAGAATTGTTGGGTCGATGCCATCAACTAGAAGCTCAAGCCTCCATGTTTCTTCCTTCCAGAGAGATTCTTCTCTCAAGCTAGTGAAAGGAAAGGCGTTGCTTCCCCAAATCCACATCATGTGTATTGCATTAGGAGAAACAACTCTGCCCTGAGGGTCAAGCACCACCAGGATAGGCTTGTTCCTGAAGTGCCACACCTCCTTAATGAATCTAATCACCACTTTGTCAATCAGAGTCGGGTTGTACACTGTGTACCACGGCATCGTATCCTGCAAGGCCTCAAACTGTTTTTGCATAGGATCACTAAACTGCACTGTACGGTCCACAACTGGAATCCAAACCACCTCATACTGGCTCTCCAATCTGGTTGCGTGGATTCTTGACTCATTGTAAATCTGTTCAAGAATTGAAAGCTCGTCGTGGGAAATGTCGAGGCCCGAAATGAGCAATAGCACATTCTTCCTCCTCAGCACATCAATGTTAACCTGTACATATATTCAGCAAATCAGCTTGGAACATGGCAGTTAATTGTAGTAGTGGTTGTTGTGATAAGGTAGAAGAGCAAACCTTTTTCTTGGTAGAGCCATCAACAAGAGGTTGGATATCATCCTTGGCATAGATCAGGGCTTTGAGGATCTTCATGTTGTCAATGTGAATTGTGTCAAAAAGATTTAGAAGCGTTTGATAGGACTCAATATTCCTCTTCTCCTCTGCATATATTAAATTTCACTAAGAATATCATGCATGTCCAAGATGTGTCACGACAAACAGTGGAAATTGTTCTACTAAAGATGTTCGCTTTAGACATTAAGCCCTTAGACTGGTCGTATTATCGTTTTCAAGGCAATAAGATTACAATTTCGAACTCCTTTCAGAGCTAAATTCAAGAAAGAAGGATGTTCATTTTAAATGGATCAGTACAGAATGATGACCATGGATGGAAAACAGACATATCTGTTAGTGTAGCCCAAGTTCATTGGTCTTCATATATTAAAAAAAAAAATAAAAATTTGTTAAGTAGCAAACCTATGTGTTGATAGCAAATATTGAGCTGCTTCCTTAGATGTTCATATATGTTTTGCAGTTTGTGAGCCAAGGTGGATAGCTCCCATGCCTCAGTGGTGGCAAACCTGACAAAATTATTAATAATGCAAGGGATTAATTATTACTAATTCCACTTCAACAATATAATGACATTTAACATGACGGGAATTTGGTCTAAGAAGTGCTAAAATAAAATAAAATAAAATAATTCATAAGACAGAGAAGGACGGTGAGAGCATATACAATATACATACTTACTCGTGTCCCATGGTGGTAAGACTGGTAATTTGAGCTGCACAAGCCACAATACTCCTTATAGTCCAGTACACAGCAGTTGGGATGTGAGCAATGGCCGCGGACAATGCTGGAACATCGTTGGAGGAGATGTACATAGAAGGTAGTTCCTTGAACTCAACTATACACTTAGTCACGTCAATCATGACCCTGATGAGATTGTTAAGCGCATCAAATCGAGGCTTCAAAGGAGCAGTGTGTTCCAGGATAGTAGGCAATTGCCTGAGGATTGCTATTGATTTGGCAAGATGGTTGGAGGAGTAAATCTGTGCCAGCAGCCAGAATTCTCCATAGTTCAAAGCAAATGCTGCCAGGGTCAGCACCAACTTAGCGTCCCAGGCGTAGCTTGACAACATGTTGAGTAACGAAAGAGTTGTTGCATGAGCATCCGATCCGCCCAGTGACTTGTAGGAAATCTGAAATTTTCATTTTTTTTTTTCAGAACATTAATTATAGTTGTGATCTTTGATCTCATAGCAAGTAAAAGCGATACAATCTTCAGGTCAGACAACTAGATTACAAATTGGAACCTCTATAAAAAGCTTTATAAATCCTTACCTCACAAGCAATTCTGTCAATAACGAACGACAAGGCCTCCATCATGGCAATAAAATTGACTTGACGGTTCTTGTCCTCCATCTCTAAGTGTGCTTGGGTCGGCTGCATTATTGAATAAGAAAAGATTAGTGGATAGCTAGTACTACATGAAAGCTGGCGAACTAATTTTAGATAGTACTGATTGGTTGTACCGTCAAAGTGCTCTCAACATGAATACTAGCACGATTAAGGATGTCTTCGACAATATGGAGAAGAGGTCTAACATCAAACTCTCGGCCATCAGGAGCATGAGTTGCCTGAATTTGCTTCATCATGGAATTTTCATCGGACAGTGCTAACATGCTACGGTCACTCTTGATCAGTTGCTGACTAGTATTGCTGCCTGCTGTAGCTGGAAGTAGTGACCTGAGGGCCATGGCAAGCTAACAATAGAGGGAAAAAAATAATTCAGGTTTAGAGGTAGAGAAGAAGGAAAAAATGTGTGTGCATGTGTTTGCGATGGCTAATGTGTAGGGGTATTTATAGTAACTAGAAAAATGGAATAAAGCCAAACTTCCTTGCTTCCAGTCTAATCAATATCTTAAAACGTTAAAGGGAAGAGTAGAGTTACTTTTCGAATACGTATGTTTTCCATTGCCAGAATTTAGCATCTAGATCTGGCTCAACATTTACGTCAGTTTAGCATGCCCCATAAATTAACGTGTATACTTATTTACCATAGAAATTTCATTACTTTTTATTTTGACAGAAATCGCAATTTTTCTTTTTCTGTTTTTTTTGGATCGTGACCTTCTGGTATTTGAAAACCCGCAGACGTCCAATTAATCTGGATTCGAGGCAAGTAAGACCATTTAGAGCTGTAACCTCTCCCACAAAATTGCAGTATTGATTCAGCTAAAATGTAAGCAAATATATATATATATATATATATATATATATATATAGTGTCAAAATTTATTTAAGATAAAAAAATTGTCATTTTTCAAGCTAACTATTTGAAATATAAACAATTAGAATTGTCATATTCAATTACCTACTTAAAAATAACTATAAATCGAAATAGACAACTAAAAAAACAAGGCTAAAAAATAATTTCTACATCTATTTAAAAAAAATATGATTTACTTAATCACATTAATATTTGTAAATTTATTTCAAATAATACGTTGAATTATAACTAGCTAGTGCGCGTATTGTGGTCTGCTAGAGGACAGCCCAACAATAAAGGTATAATCTTTGTCAAGAGGTTTAGGTTCAAATATTGCTCATATGTGATGAGATAATTAATGGCAAGTGCAAAATATGAAGCTAAGCTTTCAGTTTATGAAACATTAACATTTTAATTATCAACGTATTTATCTTTATTAATATATTATGTTTATATTTACGTCCCATAGGTTTCAATAAAATGGAGAAAATACATTTGTGTATTAGTAAGATTTCAAAAATAATCTCATTCCAATGTATTAATTTAGTGTTAAATCAAGATGCAGAAGAAAGCAAAAAATTGCTTTAAAATAGTAGTAGTCCTTGGAACTTGGAATACAAACAAATGAATGTGATTTGCTCCCTTGCTTGATCACCATTTTTACGTGTTCAAATAATTGAGTATTTGCTTCTTCTTTTTCCCCCTGAAAACAAAAGAGAGTAAGCAAGAAAAGTCAGATTTGATTCCTTGCTTTTGTTAAGGCAGATAGTAGAAATGTTGATTTAACAGCCAAAGCAAATTTTATGCAAACAAATAAACCAAAGATATGCTTTTTACGAATTGTCTCTAGCCTTTTGTCATGGAAATCTATTGAAGACATTTACTTGGTAATTTAGTACGCTTTTGGGTAGTAGCCAATGAATTGAAGGAGCTGGTTAGCGCTGCACCTGCGTGGCATCACATCTTTGGTGTGCTCCAAAAGGGCTCATCATCTTCTGAATCATAGCCTGGACTTACATTAACTAAGTCATGTAAAGCTATAATTTATTTTTGATTAGCATTAAAAAATTACTGGATTAAGAAGAAAATTATTTAGCTAGACATGTTACACCTCTCACATCTAAGCTTGAACTTTAACAAGTTGAGTAACAACTTTATATCTTTTCTTTTTTCTTGCTTTCATGATCATTAATATATGTTAGTATCAGCTTTCGCATCTATCAATTAGATCTGATCTTCATGTTAATCCATATCTACGTTGATGTGGAAAATGAATAGAAATTAATATTTCTGGATAAATGAGATAAAAATTATTGGGTTTGATAGAGTTTAATGACATTTTAGTAATTTTGGACATTTTTTATAGTGGCGTTTTTAATGTTTATAGATTATATTTCGATGAAAATGAGCCAAAGATTCAAATTAACTAGTTTTGCTTACGATGTCTTTCACTTTTTGAGTGAATTCTATCAGCTTTCAAAATTGTGTTTTATCATTTTTGAAAAATTTTGTAATTTTAATATCTTTAGAAAATTCGGTCTGAAAGCTTATTTTGATTTCTAGTCTTATTTTAATATATATTCTCCAGATTTAACATTAACATCAATATTGCCAAGAATGAAAATTTCCATTTTTTATTAAATTAAGTCATGTTCAGGGTATGATTTGTCTTTTTTTTTTTTAAAAAAAAAAAAAAATTTTATGTTTGATGTTACTGGAGACAATTTTGGTGATGAATATAATTTTTCCAGAGAAAGTATTTTTCTTTCAAATTTTTGGTATTTTATTTTGAAAATTAATAAATTTTTATTATCTATAATAATAATAATAATATTAGTGTCCAAATCAATAGATTGTGAAAAATGATTTATAATTTTCCACGAGTTTGTGTTTCATAAAGCTTCGCTAACTTATATGCACTCATGGTTTCCTTCTAAATTATGGCCTTAAAATTGGAACCTTAATCAACAAGAAGAGCAACAAATTCCCTTGACAACTAGAGCCTCTAAATATATCTTCATTTTCCCTTTCTCTTTTATTCCATGTATAGTTTTCAATTAAATTCAAATCAATTATTCAACTAGCTAGTTGGATAGCTGATTTACTGTTCAATTGGATAAATATAAATATACAAAAATGAAAATATTATATAAATATTAGTAAAAATGAGAAAAAGATAATGAAATGTAAATATGCAAAATTTGGAACATCTAAAATTTAATAAAACATTTAATTAACTTTTAAGTTTTTTACAAATTTTAAAATCAAAATGATGCAGTCCTAATTCATTTGATTCACTTTAATTAATTGGTTTTGATTATATTTAATTTAACCGATTATTAACCACTTGGTGCCTACTAATCACATTTATTTATCAATCCAAATATAATTAATTCATCAATTAGTTTGAAACATTGATTTGAACATAACCATCTTGTTGTCAATTAAATTGTAATATTAGGCATTTTAGACCCTTGCATAAGGAGTGCTTTTTCACCATTGAAGGACCTACACTAGACCCCACTATATGTAACTTTAGAGTTCATTAAGAGATTACACTTGTCTCTTTCTTTTTCTTTCTTTTTTTTTTTTTTTTTTTTTGTTTTATAGAAGAGAAAGAATGAAAATGAGGCTTATACGTTGGAAGAGCATTTTTTTTCCTTTTTTTTTTTCAAAAATTGGAAGAGCATAAGTTAAATAAAAGGTGAGCCCCAACTTATAAACCAATGTGACTGAAATCTGAACTAATCCAATTGAGATGAAGACAATGAGGTAATTATTTTCAGCCTCCTGTAATTTGACATAATTAACTTAGTAATTTTTTTTTTTTTTATTAATTCACATAATTAAAGCATCTTTTGATTTGGGTTTTATTAAATTACAACATTCTTCTATCTAAATTTGATGTAACTTTCTATTAGTCAATTAATACTTAAATAATTTTTAAGTTTCATATGCCCCTTTACATACAACTTTTCCTTTTGTTCTGCAGACTGTGGCCTCTACCACCTCCTTTTCTCTTTCTTTCCTCAAGCGCACATTATTAGATTTGAATCCAAGATTCTTAAAATTTCAGCATAAACGACGAATAACTAAATTTAAATTTTTATTTATATCATTCGATGAGTGCAACATGTTTCTCATTTTTATGACTCACATCCTTCAACTCAATGATAATGCTATTAATTAATTATTCTATTAATTACTATATTTTTTAAGATACGGTGATGGTTTTTTCAAGGGATGAAATTAGCAAAGATGTACTAGAAGAGCCTTTTTATTGCTATTACTATTTGTTTTTGTGAGTTGTATGGCACTTGATTGATGTCTTGATATTTGATTTAGTTGTCATTATTTTTTTTTTTCTAAAATAGGAGAGGAGGTTCTTGTGTTTTTGGTTTAACAAGAACATCTCTTTTTTAAGCATTTTGGAAAAGATTTAGTGGAAAAGCAAAATTACATATGAAATGTAAAACATTATAAACCTTGTGTGAATTTGACAGAAAGTTGAATGAAAAGATTGTATAATTAATGAAACTACAATTGAGGAATCTTTCAGTTTAATTTATAACATAAAGGATGATTAATTAATTATAATAAATTATTAGAAGTTCAAAGTAATTAACTCATATACAAAAAGTAAATCCCAATTTCTAAGTTATTTGTTTTTACTACATATGTATGCACATAATTAACATAATTATTAGATATATAAATTTTTAATTTTTTAATTTTTTATTCATATAAATAAAGATAATAAATTATGTAATAATTTTTTAACAAATATAATTTTTATTAATAAGTGAATAAAAAAATTAATTTAAGTTAAAATGATGAAAAACCAAATTAAAAACAAAATAAGACTTATACAAAATTAATACAAAAAATAAATTAAATAATATTAAGAAATAAAAAGATATTTTTATCACTCATTATCAATATACATATTCAATGCAACAATTAAAATGTCAAAAATTATAATAATATTTCTATTTATAAATATATTTTAAAATTGTATAATAAAATTTTACCTCTATAAGAGAAGCAATTCTTTATGAACTATATTTTTAATATAAATTTTTTCATACTTTCGTTATTTTGTGAGATTGTACAAGTTTTATGGTAGATATTCAAATCTCTTAGAATAATATTACATATAATTATCCATGTGGAAAAAAATATTTTATGGTAAATAAAATTTAACATTTGACAATCTAACTTTGAGTTTTATTGATGGTTATGTCAAAATAGAGATATATTATAAAAAATTTTCTTTTAAATTAAAAAATTATCATCTAGAGAGAGAAATTCTTAGTAAGTATATTTGTTATCCTGCATATTGTCTCATGGTTATTTTAGGATGTTTGACACTACAAGAAATTTAGTATTTTGCTACAAAATAATTTACTACAACATATATTAAATTTATCACAATAAATATATTGTGATAAAATTAATTTGTTACCATGTTCATCAAAATAATATTATCTTAATATTAATATTATGACAATTTGTATTTTTTCACAATAGTATATAATTTTTGTGACAAATATATTTATCATAACAAAATATATTTATAGTGATAAAATTCTTTTTATAGCTTGTCACAAAATCTATAATCATTATAGTGATAATTTTTTTATAACAAATAAATTTGTCACAAAATTCATAACAATTTGAAAATAATATATCTTGTACCCCTATAACTTATGACTTGACCTCATAGCTCTTACAAATACTGGTAGTTGATACGATTTTAGGTATTCGCCTACTCTAACATTGAAATGGTGTTGATCAAGACACTTTTCGTTGGTCATCTACATTTGAATTTTTCTATAGTCAACACATTTAACTGTAGAGTTTTAAAATAAAGTTGTTCATATCCTTCTAAATACCAATTGCTTATCATAATGTCGACTTTAAACATTTAATTCCATCATATTATAGTTCTTAGAGTACTTAGGATAAATAATTATTATTTAAAATTAAACTATTAAAAAGAAAGAAGTAATAAAATAAAAAAAATATGAAACATTAAGTTATTTTATTCAAACTTAAAATAATTACAATTTATTCAATTACAAATTCAAAGATGAAATATAATATTCATCAATTTATAATCTAAAATCTAATAAAAATTCAAAACATCACATTCAAATAGTAAGAATATCAATAATTTATTTATTTATCAGAAAAAATTAATTTAATATTAAAATATTAGATCTATATTATATTATTTAGCATTTCTAACAATATACAAATTTTATGTTAATAAAAATTAATTTTACATACTTAATTTGTGTTTTAATTTTAATATTAAATGTTATAAAAATGAAATTGATATATCAAAATTTAGTGTATGTATATATTTTTCATTTATTGTGACAAGTTATTTTAGAATAAAAATTATTTATTGTGATAAAATAATTTTATAATAATATCTTCATAATTAAATATAGTGACAAATTTATTATTATGTCAAAATTATTTTCTCATTATATATAATTTTCATTTTGGTATTAAAATTTTAATGAAAATATTTTTTACATTAAAATTTGATGTCTTTCTATTTAATTATTTATGTTGTACTAATTTATTGACTAATTAAATTAATACAAAATATTTTATCACAATAAATAATTATTTATTTTGATAAAATAATTTTGTACTAATTTATTGACTAATTAAATATAGCGTCGAAAAAACTATTGTGATAAAATCAATTTCTCATTATTTATAATTTTATAGGTGCCATGATTTTGTTATAAAATATTGTGATGAAAATTTTTTTTATCATTATATTACCTTTATGTTCATTTATTATGATAAAAACATTTGTCAAATTTTCATTTTGTCACAAGCTAATCAATTTTCATGAGAATTATGTTAAATTTTAATTTTCTCACATAATGCCTCATATTGTGACAATACTAATTTCATCACAAAAATTTTTGTCATAATAAGCAAAATTTCTTATAGTAGTATTTCAATTATTTCAAATAATTATAAATTTCAAAAATTGAAACAATAATTAATTTTATAAAAAATATTATTCATCCAATTAAAATTTATAACTTAAGATTATTATTGTCAATTTTAAAAACTCTTTTACCTTTTAATATTCAAAAAAGTTTTTTTAACTAACAAATTTTATAAATAGTATAATATAGATTTCAAATATCATAAATTTCAAAATTGTAATAATAATTAATTATATAAAATATTATCAATCCAATTAAATTTAAAACTTAATGTTACTATTATCAATTTAAAAGAGTTCTACAGACTTTTATGTCAAAAATAATTTTTCTATAGTTAACCACATTTATATATAGTATAGATAGATAAATTATATTAATCTTAATTTTTTAAATATTTGAAGAATAAAATAACACTAACTTAAAGATATAAATATTTTTACCATCATTTTCGTCATTTTAAATAATCAAAAAATTTTATAAATTATTAGTTTTACAAAAAAATAGTATTTCCAAATAAAATTTATATTTTAAAGTTATTATTGTCAATTTAAAAGAGTTTTATATGATTTTATGTTAAAAAAATTTCCTAATTAACCACTTTTATATGTAGTATAAAAGTATAATTTCACATTCTTTTTTTTTTAAAAGGGTAATTTAATCATTTTTCTAGAATGTAGCCTAATTAATAATTTCTTAATTCTTGTGTAATACCAAACAATGTCAGATAAAAAAGAATGCGAATAATAGATAATTTGTTGGGATGGAGGAAATATATAATAACTGGACACAATAATTAATTACTGTAATGGCAAGTTATGATAATCAGTGACTTATAGTAATAGATTATTATAGTTATACCACTTATCCAAACCTATATGCTATTTATTGATTATATAAAAAATTTGGACGCTGAAATAAATTTTAAAACACCCAAATATGAAACAGAATTTCTTTATAAATTACCTCTGGTCACCAAATTGAACAAAAAGAAAATCTTACATCAAATTGAAGTTTAACTGCATAGTCAAAACACAAGAGCGCTTGTAAAAGCCTCGTTTACTACCCATTTCACCAAAGCTAGAAACTTCCATGGAGATTTTAGAGCAGAAAGCAGTACGTTTTTTGTTATATTCTTTCTGCGATGCTATCCTTGTCGCAGCAGAGCAAAGTAATTTGTCTCTCCATCATGTTGCCACACTCGGGGCATATCATGCGCCGTGGGATCCTAAGGGCAGCGCTAGGGAAACTGAGACAGCAGCAACTACCAGAATCGTCATCATAGTGAAGCTTATCATAGTATTCTTTGAAGGAGATTTCGAAGCCCTTAGCAGATACATTCTCCTTCCATTTGTCAAATTCTTTTAATGCACGCAAGACTGTGCTACTTGGGCCGCTCACCACAATATCAGACCCTTAGCATAGCAAGGCCCAACCACCTTCTTTGTCATAACTGAGCAGTTTCATGGTTTCTTGCATTATTGGGTTATGTTCATTAAAATCGGTATTGCCTACCTGAAACATGGAGGAGAGAATTCTCTCTAGTCTGTTCCAAAAGACCCATACTATCACAGGTTCTTCCAAGGTGTGAGTAAGTTTCTCCATACCGATCATTTTGATGACATGCTGGACCTTGTCCACGTTGCTGCTATTCGCCAAGTAGGCCATCTCCACTGGAATGCGCACATCCTTTGCAACTGCCCTTATGGTCTTAATGAACTCTCTCACCATTCAATATCGTCCCCACCATACAAGAAAATGTACTTCCCTTCCCAAATCTGACAGACTGAAATCATTAATTACGAATAAGATCATTAGCATTGCAACATAATATAATCGACATTTACGTACCCAGTTAATAATAGAAGGGTCAATGGCATTGACCAAAAGCTCAAGCCTTAACGTCTCATCCTTCCGGAGAAATTCTTCTCTCGACTTGGTGAAAGGGAAGGAATTGCTTCCAAAAATAAGCACCTTGTTGACTGCACCAAGGCATACCACACTGCCTTCAGGGTCAAGTGTCACAATCATGGGCTTGCTCCTGAAGTGCCACACCTCGTTAATCAATCGAACGACAGATTTCTCCATCCGTGGGAAGCGTAATGAGTACCATGGAAAGGGCAACTTTATTTGCTCAATCTGCTTTTCCATTTCATCATTCCACTGGGCTGGATTGTCTATAATTGGAACCCAAACCATCTCATACCCAGTGCCCTGCCTACGTCTGTCCAAACCGCTCTCCATGTAAATCTGTTCAAGAAGCACAAACTCATCGTGGGAAAAATCTAGACCAGAAATGAGCAGTAGAACAGTCTTCTTGCTCAGAACATCAATACCAACATGCATGTTCAAGCAATAACTAATAAACATGAAAGTCAATTTTGCATTAGCTTCAAAAAAATTTGTTGCTATAAAGTAAACTGAAGTAGCAATGCGGTAAGAGAGAGCAGACCCATTTCTTGGTTCTGCCTTCAACAAGTGGGAGGTTATCATCCCCGTTAGGAATCAATTTCTTGAGGATCAGTGTTATCATGTGTTGTATCAAGAAAATTCAGAGGCATTAGAAAATCTTCAGTGCTCTTCTTCTCCTCTGCACATATACACATATCAAAATCAATCATAGATATCTTAGTAGTG
>CATIWR010147725.1:0-33182 GCA_949677035.1 Omphalea diandra
GGGAAGATTGTTGGACTAAGATGGTTAATCTTAAGTCTAGAACCTCTTTTGATCTTGACAAAGTAGATTGATCATCACTAATATTTCAAATAAGTGTTGATTTTGTAGAAATAAATAAATCTCTCAAGAAGAAATGAAAGAAGTTGATAAACTCCAAAGTGACATGTAAATCGCGACCGCAATCTAAGATTCGCGATCGCGACTCATGTTAAGGCATGCTGAAATTCAAGCAGGCAAAATCGTGGAGCCATTATCACAACAACAATTAAGTGCATGGGTAATTATATGGCCCATGCATGGGGCCATATAGATCGATCAGGACATAACGTAAAATGAAGGAGGTTCATTCCTTTTTTTTAAAAAAAAAAAAAAAGAGAGACCTAGTTTGGATTCTAGATAAAAAAAAAAAAAAAAGAGCAATTTTGAAGAGAGTTTTTTGGATCTAGATCCACTCGAATTTATGAGAAAATTTTGGAAAGATTGCGAGAATTTTCTTAGATTCATTATTTAGGGCAAGATTATTCATTTCAAGGATTTTTCTTTTAATTTAATGGGTTTCTTCAATTCTGATTTTTCTTCTTTTAAAATGAACTAACTTTTTTATTCTAAGGATTAGGGAGAGAGCCCAACAATTTTATGATTATATAAAGAGATTTTATTTCAATGATGTTGAGTTTCTTTGATTCAATGTGTTTGAGCGTAATTTACTTAAATGTATGATGGCCATATATATTTGTGGAATGAGATCCTAGATCATGGAGTGAAAGTGGAAGTTTAGGGTTAGTCATAACACATTAAAATAGAGAATTAATACCACGAGAACAAGATTAATCTCTAGATATGTTCAAGGGATATTCACAGAAATTAATGCATTATTGTTGAGTTTTGTGACCATAACAGTAGGCATAATCTCAATAGTAATAGACCTAATTTTGCTTAAGAAAGATTATTGGGTAATCTAGGAAATCCATCTTCAACGATAATTTTTTCATTTGAGAAATAGAATTCTTTATGTAATTGTGAAAGAGTTATTGTGTAACTCAAATTCCCTAGAAATCATTTTACATAAGAGTATTTAAATAAATTTTGTTTTAAATTATTTTAGAATTTCAAATTTTTAGATTTATTATTATTCATTTTCGGTTGCTAGATAATAAGAAATTTTAATTCTTTGGTACTTGTGAAAATCAATCTTTGTGGGAACGATATCTACTCTTCAGTATATTACTTGAAGTTATTTGTGCACTTGTAAGAGTTTTACATGTAACACTTCATAGTTCTGTTTGAACTTTCCTCGAGGATCCTAAATTTGTGGTTGGATTGCCTTTAGCACCAGATCACCAATTGTCAACATATTTGTCTTAATCTCCTTATTGAATGTGCAGGAAATTGTAGCCTACTATAATTGGATGTGATACAAGGCCTTCAACCTATTATTTTTTAGTCAAGCCAATTGTTCAAATCTACATTTCATCCATTGGTATTCAGGAATGCCTTATTCAACCAATACTCATAAGGACTTCACTTATAGCTTAATTGGCAACACCGCTTCCATCCCATATACCACCGAGTACAACATCATCCCAGTTGATGTTCTTACCGTAGTTCGATAACCCCACAGGGCAAATGGTAACTTCTCATACTAGTCTCTATACGTTTCAACCATCTTAGTAAATATGTTTTTGACATTTTTATTTGTCGCTTCCACTGTTCTATTAGCTTGTGGCCTATAAGGTGATGACTTATGGTGAGCTACTCTATATTTTCCCAAGATAACCTTGATCTCCATCGGGAAATGGACACCATTATCTATGACAACATGGTGTGGAATGCCCCAGCGACAAATGAGGTTTTTCTTGATGAATCATGTCATTTGTTTTGCCTCCAGCTTACCAAAGGCTTCAGCCTCTACCTACTTCAAAAAGTAGTCCACTACTACAATAATATATTTATGCCCCTTTACAGAAATTGGTCTAATTTCTCTGATCACATCAATGCCCCATGTTGCAAACGACTAAGGCGAGGTCAGATTCTATAACTCAATTGGTGGCAAATGACTAAGGTTATCACAAGTCTAATATTTATCACAGTTTTAAACCTTTTGAATACAACTATGTTCTACAGTAGTCCAGTAATACCTCAATCTCATAATTTTATTTGCCAATGTTTTCCCATTCATAAGGGGACCATAAACTTCTGCATGCACCTCTTCCATAACCCTGCTAGTCTTTTCCTCTGTCAGACACTGCAAATGGACACTATTAAACATTCTTTTATACATTACACCACTGTGGACAATAAACTGTGAGGGCAATCTTTGAACCACATCCTTACTTGCTTTTCAACCTCTTTGAGGTATTTGTTGTTCTCAACTTACCTTTGTATATCAAAATACCAAGGATGGTTCTCCATTAATTTATACATCACCCTTTTATTTATATAGCATGATGCCTCAGATCAAAACGTGAACAATGGCTTCATGGGCATCATCTTTAGCCCATTCCAAGTAGAGACTAAAATGGCTAAGGCATAAGCCATTACATTTTCTTCTCTCAATAGATGATGAAATGTGACCATTTGAAAACTCTGCACCAATCCCTTCACGTGCTTTAAATACTGGCCCAAACGTTCTTCTTTTAGTTTCCATTCATTCGTTGTCAGTGAAATGACTAGTAGTGGACCAAGTACACATGCTTTATACTCAGCCATGTTATTGGTCACCATGTAGTCTGTCAACATGTAGTCTAGCTTCTTAGCTACAAGGAAGAGCTCTCATTTTGGTAAGATTAAAATTACCTCTACACCCATTTCTTTCTTATTTATAGCTCTATCAAAGTATACTCTACACCCCTAGCTCAATTGCTCTTAACTCTTTATTCGAAAATTAGGAAAGTTCAGGCTTTTGTTTTTTAAGATGCTACTATGCCAAATACTCTGAGATTATCCTTCCTTTGATCTTCTTCTTGGCTACATATTTAATGTTGAATCAATCAACAAGATTAACCACTTTACCAACTTTCAATTGAGGAAGGGGCTTCATGTAAGTAGTTAATCAAATTAAGTTTTGAAACTTTCATGGAATATAACTAAAAATAGTGCCTCAATTTCTTTGTTGCCCAACCAATACTAGACAAGTCTTTTCCACCTTATTATGCTTCTCTTCATAAGACAATAACTTCTTACCAAAGTAATAAACTGTTCATTATGTGTCTCATCTTTTTAAACTAACATTACACCAATAGAACTGTATTTACCGTTAAATACAAGGTCAGTGATTTTTCAAGTTTTGGTGGCTTCAATACTGGTGGGTTAGTATGATACTCCTTTATCTTCTGGAAGGCTTTTGGGCATTATTCATTCCACTTCACTAGTTGATCCATCCTTAATAGCTTAAAGATTAGTTCACAAATGCAAGTAAGTATAGCTATAAAGTGGTTAATGTACTATAAGTGCATAGGAAACCTCAAACCTCTCTCTCTCTATCTTGGGTGCAAGCATATCCTGAATTGCCTTTACTTTATCTGATCCACTTTGATGCCCTTTTTGTTGACCATATGTCCTAACAGCTTACCAAAAGTGGCCCTAAACACACACTTTGTTGGATTCAACCTTAAGTTAAACTCATTAACTCTCTTCAGGAATTTTCCTAAAGCTTTAAAGTGCCCTTCCCTTGTTTCCTACTTCACCATCATATCATTAACATACACCTTCACCTCCTTATGGATTAAGTCATGCAACGGGGCAGTTATCATTTACTAATATGCTACTCATACATTTTTCAATCCAAATGTCCTCACTTTGTAGCAATATGTCCCTCATTCTATGATAAAAAGTGATTTTTACATTATTCGTAATGGCCATGAGAATCTAGGTGTACTCAAATAACTCATCCATAAAAGAATACATAACACAAGTCGCAACATTTTTAACTATTACATTTATATATGGTAAAGGAAAGTTTCCTTTAGGCATGCTTTGTTCATATCCCTATAGTCAACACACATCCTCATTCTCCCATCCATTTTTAGTACCAGTACTATGTTGGCTAACCATTTGGGATAGTCCATTACTTCTAAGAACTTGGCATTCAATTGCTTTACTACTTTTTCCTTGACTAACTGGGTCCACTCATATCTTATCCTTCGAACCTTGTGTTTTATTGATTTCATATGCGGTAGGTAAGAATTTTGTGTTCTATAATTTGCCTATTAACCCTTAACATGTTTTTGTACATCTAGGCAAAAACCTCCTTTTCGCTTCTGGTGTAACATCACTAGCAATGAGCAAAATCTTTGGATTTTCCTATGTGTCAAGATTAAATGCAGTGGTATGCACAAAATTAATGTTAAATATACTCATGAAATGATACATGTTATGCACACTATTATCAGCAAACACATCACACAAGTAAGCAAACCCATCATTCATTGTCACAAACTTGGAAAGAAATACATCATCATCCTCGAAGAGGTTGGAAACAAGAACATCAATAATATTAAGAAAATCAACTTCATCTGACGAGTTAGTAAGAGTCTCATCTACCTGAGCTTCCCTTCTTCTTCATCCTTTCCTTTGAGTCTTAAGATTAGTATTTTATACAGAATTTGCCTATTTCCTATTCTCTATATCAGTAATACCTTAATAATTTCCTTAAAACTCTATTTCATTTGATCATCTTCTAACTTAATTTTTAAAAAATAAGCTAAAAGTGGCATACCATCTGTCATGGTAGGCTCAATGTCGACCATATGGCCATGTATCTCTTTGCCATTTACCTTCTTGATGGAGTTTACAATCAAGCTCTTAAATCCTTTAATTTAATTAATATGTATACAGCTTTAATGAACTTGCATGGCCTAGTATACTCCCATTTTAGATCCATGAAGGGTGGATTTTGTCCTATCAAGTCAAATCCTTTCTCTGTATGATCTTTTCTGTTGGCCTAGAAAATATGCTCGAGTACATAATGTTCCTTTGTTCATCAATGATCCTTTTCTTATCATTTCATGACCATGTAGACTGAGAACTATAGAGAACCATAAACCAATTCGATTCTTGATTGCCCTTTATTCCTGTAATCTGTTTCCCCTTATTTTTTTCTCTTCTTCTTCCTATCCTCTTCTTTTGATGAGTCTTGATAATTCTGATATTCCAGTTCACGAATATCTATTTAGAAAAATGTCTTCTCAAGTTCATCCATATCACTACCTAATGAATTCTCATTCTCAGGAACCCCTCACTTGACTTCTCCAGCAACCTCTCCTTCTTCGACAAGGAAATTTAACAATGGTCTATCTAAGTCCCTTCCTCCTAGCTCTAACCCTTTACCATGATACCCCAGTCATTTCCTTACAGTATGAGTGAAAATCTCTGAAAACTCTTATATGCCAATAGAATTCTTTCCTAACTCTTGTCTTGGCAGAAAGCCCATATTCTTCAAAATCCTCATCACTTTATGATCAACTCACTTATCAGTAAATTCAACAACCTGAAACTTTCAAAAATGTGGAACGACCATACTTAAAGCTTATACAATTTCCCCAATCTCAGTATAAATAGTCATAATCTCCCATTTGCAAGAAATCTTAACTTTTTAATGGACAGTGGAAGGCACACCACTTAGCGGATGATACCACAGTCTTCCTCATAACAATGAGAAGGTGATTGGGATATCCAAGATTGTAAATTCCACCATTATCTCTACTATGCCTATTTTCACTAGGGTCTTAAACACACTCGAAACTAGCCTCCTACTATCATCATATGCCTAAATGACACTATCAAAAGCCTCTAAATCTTTTTCAGACAATCTAAATTTGTCTAGGAACATTGAGGGATAAATGTTAATCCTAGACCTATCATCTACCATCACACATGACATATGCTTACCCTTCACCTCATCTCGAATGAATAAGGCCAAATTGTGATCCCTTCCTTCTAGTGGCAAATCGTCATTTGAGAAAGTAATTTTACCCTTATGAGTCACAAATGTGATGACATCTTTTGGGGTGGCTTCATTAGAAATTATCAGGCTAGATAGAGATTCAACCATGGCCCTCTTATGTTTTTGAAAAGTGATGAGCAACGTCCATACACTTATATGAGCTAACACCCTTTTGAATTATTTCATAATAGGATTATCATCTTCTTTCTCCTTCACAATGAGTTTGTCCTTTTTCTTCTTAACCCCTCGATTCCTTAAGAGCCTCTCTAACAAGGTAGCACTTCCTACTTTGAGTTACATAACTCACTTGCCTAATTTCTTTCTCTCTATCACTTTCTTCCTATAGTTGAATCATTTTTTTCCTTCACACCTCTTTTGTCTCCTCATCTGAGCTTTCCCAAGGATTAATAGTGTAAACAATCACAGTTTCATTTGAGACCTTTTCAATAATAAAAATAACAACTTCCTTAAAAATTTTGGAATTTATCATGAATATCTCTTGGTTTGGGGGAGGAACATTACGATAGCTTAGGATAGGGTTCCCACAAATGTTAGGTCTTTCAGAATTTGGTGGAATGATTATTTTGTTGTTGATGAGATCTTGAATCTCATGTTTCAGTCTATAGCAATCATCAGTGTTGTGACTTGTTCCTTGATGAAAAGCGCAATAAGCATTGGTGTCATACCTCCTATGCAGTGAATTAGGAGGTGGTCTTGACATTAGAGGTTTCAATAGCCCTTTTGTTTATAACCTCTCAAATGCCTTAGACAGAGTCATCCATAAATTAATAAACTATCTCAGCATTCTTATTGCATTAACATTGGTTGTCTTATTCCCCTCAACTTGAGGCTGAGACAGGGCACTTCTTCTTCCCCTCATATTGTCTTTTCAACTCAAATTCCAACTTTTCATTATGCAAATCTATTTTTTAAAGGTCTTTAATATTCTTGATCGACATTTCCCAAATTTTGGTGCTAATACTACGTAGGGCTCCTTTAACAATTATTGTTGCCCCTAGGCACCAAGAAGGGGGTGTTGAATTGGTGTGTAAAAATTTCAAGAACAAAGAAAAGGGGAAGAAGAAAGAGTAGAATGGAGACAGCCGATTTATAGTGGTTCAGGTATAATTGACCCTACGTCCACTCCCCAATTAACCAATTGGGTATTTCACTATCTCAGGATATTTTCAAGCTCACACCCAACTTGTACAACTTGTGTTTTAATGGCTCATACACAACCTTACAACAATGTGTTTTTAGGCTAACGCACAACCTCACTCAAATGTTTCACTAGGCTCACACTTAAACCTTTCTTGAAGTGTTTTTACAGGCTAACACTACAACCTTACAACTTACTATTTAATGCTCACACCTAACACTTACAATTTCATAAAGAAAATTGAAGAAAACGAGTAGCAAAGATTGAGAGCTTTAATCACTTGTAGTAAATTCCTTAGCAACCTTATTCATGGTTGTTTGGTAGTGTATTTATAGCCAAACATCACCAAAGAGATGTTGCAGATCATAGCTCATCAAATCTTTGAGACATGCTAGACTGATTCTGCATTAAATGCTTGTCAAGATGAAATCGAGGTCGCTACTGCCATTTCGCGGTCGCGAAATCCAAATTCCTTAAGGGAAAACTCATTTGTGTCTAATGGCTAGTCCACGTAGCAGCTTCTTATTAGTTTATCACGAAAATATAGTCGTTGTCTTTTACCTACTTTCAGAAGTCGCGGTCACGAGTTTTCTTGTACAGGACGCGATAGAGGATGTGAATCCGTCTGTCGAAGTGGTCATCTTTCTTCCTTAGGATTCGAGGTCGCTACCAACAAGATGCCTCTGAGAAATTTGACTTCCAACAGTTTTCTGGGACACTTGTCAAGCTATGGTTGTAAACTTGCTTCCCTCTTGAATGACTTTGAAATTCACGGTCGCGACTAGGGCGTGACATTCATCGCAAATTCATCTATCACATTTTGGGGTTCTTCTTTTCCATAGGTCGCGGCCGAAAATGGCTCCGCTATTTTGCCTGCTTGAATTTCAGCATGCCTTAACATGAGTCGTGGTCGTGAATCCTAGATTGCGGTCTCGATTTACATGTCACTTTGGAGTTTATCAACTTCTTTCATTTCTTCTTAAGAGATTTATTTATTTCTGCAAAATCAACACTTATTTGAAATATTAGTGATGATCAATCTTCTTTGTCAAGATCAAAAGCGGTTATAGACTTAGGATTAACCATCCTAGTCCAACAATCTCCCCTTTTTTATTTTGACAACCTAGATTGATCCAAAGTGAAAAATAAGTGCAGAAAAGTAAAATTGAATCATAGCTTAGCAAAGATTTCTAAGTATAAAGTTAAGTTGCTCCCCCTCAACTTATTCACTCATGCACTTACTCCCCCTTAAATAGTTATCTTTCCTTTGGATTTTATAATTTTTCACTCGTATCTTATCTTATTTTATCTCCCCCTTTGGCAAGATAAAAAATGTTAGATAAGACGAAAGATAATTAAAGGGAAATTTAAGCATAAGTAGGAACAAGAAGCAAAAGTATATAAGGAACAAACATTGATCATAAAGATAAAAGTAATTGCTTAACACAAAGAGATGCAAAAAAGAACAAACTTTTATGGATATACTAAATGTGAGATCACAAGTTTGATTACAAAAGGTAAACAAATAAAAACAAAGTACTAAAAGAAACCTAAAAACTAAAAAACTGGAAAATCACTGTTGTATCCAGACAAGTCATCTGCGGGCTCTTTGAGGCCACCTTCAGCCTCATCTTTGTCTTCCACACCTTCATCCCTATCTTGTGTATAGTCAAATTCCATACAGTTGGGGAGGTGGCAGGGAGGAATTCCAAGCTTTTCTTGAAGATCCACCATGTCGCTATGGAGGTGGGAGAGGAATAGAGATCGTCTCTTCGTTATCCACATAAGCTTATCAAGCTTGTTGTTGATGGTGGAGAGGGATACTTTTGCCTTTGGCTTTTGTGGAGGAGGAGCAGAAGGGGCC
Organism: Omphalea diandra; assembly: GCA_949677035.1. Lineage (NCBI taxonomy): Eukaryota > Viridiplantae > Streptophyta > Magnoliopsida > Malpighiales > Euphorbiaceae > Omphalea > Omphalea diandra. The sequence goes on from CATIWR010147725.1 coordinate 8,968, forward strand.
AAAGAAGGAACCTCTTCAAGGTGGAGGCGTTTCCTCTTAGATGCGTGAGAGCTCTCCATTCACTGTGCACCATAAGTGCCAAGCAGATAGGCGTAAGAGTCAGGATGTATCGCCTTGGCGTTGACGAGGTAGGTGAGATCCAAATAGTTATGTGAAGGCAGATATTTTTTAGTGAGAAGTTTTTCTTTCTCCTCTTCTAGAACACCCACAAAGCGGTAGATAGCGGTGACATGCGATGGAAGCAAGAATTGACTCTTCGTCTTGGTGCTCATGTGAATCAATTGATCCACTAGATACCTGTCGGTCTGAATAGGCTTGTTCTTTACTAGGCAGAAGAGGAACACAAGATCCTTCTACGAGACTTTTTCATTCCCATTGCCCCTTTCGTTGATGGAGAATGTGATTATTCGATGGAGAATCCAGAATGGTAAGGTCTTGATATGCTTTGCCAAGGAAGACCATGGATCATGCTTAGCCTCTATAGAGATCTCAGGCCAAAATTTTGAATAAATTACATCGAGAGTAGCAATGACAAAAGGAATGTGCTCACCAATTTGAAGAGTAAAGAGGCTGGACAACTGCTCAAAAGAGATGAAATAGGGATCACTGAAGGCCCGAAATGTCATACCGTACTGCCCCACTGGAGACTCCATTTTACGACTTAATTGAACCATGCACATAAACTCCTGAACTATCTCCTCGTATCCAGGTTCTGCGCAAAAGATAAAGTCATTCCAGCCAAGGTTGGACAGGAATGCTCGAATTTCATTGGCGAGTTCGAGGGACTCTAGCAGAAATGAAGATGGAATCTTATTAGGGAGGATGGTTTTGGAGAGATTGGCTTTGTACCTTTTCTTTTCTCCACGAGTGACTCCCTTCATGTTGAGGAGAGAATGAGGAGCAGAGGGTTGTGCTATTCCCTTGCCCTTATCTGCTCTGGATGCTTTCTTTGGTGCCATGAAGAATGCTTGAGAAATAGAGGGAAGATTTGAGAGATTAGAAGATTTGGAGGTTTGTAAATTGAAGTTGTGATGAAATCACTGTTTAAGGGGGTATTTATAGGCTTCAAAGGGTGTGAAAATGGTAACAACGACTAGAAATTGATTACATGAAAGGTTGGCAATGGTTGGCAATCAAATCTCATAAATGTAAGTTGGTTACTATAATTCGCGTCCGCGATTTCCTCAGTCATGACTGCGAATTTTGAAAAATATGAGTAACGGATAAATTTTTCTCGGGAATGTGCACTGCAACGGTCAAAATTTTGAAATTCTGATAAAATTCGCGATGGAGAGTGATTTTCACGACCGTGAATTGACATTTGACAGCCGGTAAAGTTGACTTGTAATTCACGACTGTGAAGAATAAATAGCAACCGCGAATTATGAGTCATCAAGGATAATAATGAAAATTTTGAAAAAACATGTGATCCCCTAGAAATAAAAAACCTTCCATATCAATCATCAATCAAACATATCACAAACACATATCACACAAGATCAAACAAGAATTTTCACTTGAGGGAGCTTCCATCAAGCATTCTCAATTCTTTGTTAATGAGGTGCATCCTATCTTCATTTAGAGGTTTAGTGCAAATATCTGCAAGTTGATAATTAGTGTCAATGAATTCTAACACAACATCATCTTTTTGCACATGATCTCTAAGAAAGTGATGCCTAATATCTATATGCTTACTTATAGAATGTTGGATGCGATTCTTTGAAAGATTAATAGGACTAGTATTATCATATTTGATAGGAATGTGATCAATTACTTTACCAAAGTCCTTTAATTGTTGTTTCATCCAAAGAACTTGGGTGCAACAACAACCCACCGCTGCATACTCGGCTTCTGCGGTGGACAAGGCAATCGATACTTGCTTTTTACTAAACCAAGAGACTAGACATTCTCTTATGAATTGGCAAGTCCCAGAAGTGTTTTTTCTATCTAAAAGACTACCTGCATAATTTGCATCCGAATACCCTACTAGGCTAAAAGAAGAGTTCCTACGATACCAAAGTCCCTAAGTGAATAGTGCCATGCAAATATTTGAAAAATTCTCTTTACAACATTCAAATGAGATTCCCTAGGTGAAGATTGAAACCTAGCACACATACAAACACTAAACATTATATCTGGCCTAGAAGCAGTAAGATAAAGCAGAGATCCAATCATACCTCGATATCTCTTTTCATCTACTACCGTACCCGATTCATCCTTGTCTATCTTGATGGTACTACTTATTGGAGTTTTTGCTACCTTGCATCCTTCCATGCCAAATTTCTTTATACTTTCCTTTGTATATTTGGCTTGGTTGATAAGATCCCTTCTTTGAGTTGTTTGATTTGTAGACCAAGAAAGAATTTAAGCTCTCCCATCATGCTCATTTCGAATTTCCTAGTCATACACTTAGCAAATTCCTCACAAAGAGATTCATTAGTAGCACCAAAGATAATATCATCAACATAGATTTGGACAATTAACATGTCATGCTTGTGCTTTTTCACAAATAGTGTAGTATCAACCTTTCCTTTCTCAAAATCATTTTTTAAAAGAAACAAACTAAGCCTTTCATACCAAGCTTTTAGAGCTTGTTTTAAACCATATAAGGCTTTGTTTAGTTTAAAAACATGATTAGGAAAACAATGTGATTCAAAACCGGGAGGTTGTTCAACATAAACTTCCTCCTCAATGATGCCATTTAAAAATGCACTCTTAACATCCATTTGAAAAAGTTTAAAATTCTTATGACATGCAAATACTAAGAGAATCCTAATGGCCTCTAATCTTTCTACGGGGGCAAAGGTTTCATCATAGTCTATGCCTTCCTCTTGGTTGTATCCTTTGGCAACCAATCTAGCCCTGTTTCTAGTGGTGACACCTTGCTCATCTAACTTGTTCCTAAACGCCCACTTACTAACTATAATTGGGTGATTTTTATGAGTCTATCCACAATAACCCAAATAGCATTATGCCTTTTCTATGTTTGAGGCAAACCGACAATAAAATCTATTGAAATTTTCTCCCAATTCCATATAAGAATAGATAAAGGATGTAACTTACTTTCAGTGCTTGATGTAATGCCTTGATCTGTTGGCATATTAAACATCTTGATACAAACTTAGCTATATCTTTCTTCATTATTGACCACCAACAATGTGACCATAGGTTTCTATACATTTAGGTACTTCTAGGGTGTATAACATATGGTGCATTGTGTGCCTCGTATATAATCTCTATTCTCAAACCATTAACAACATCTAAAACACATACCCGACTACCTATCACTATCTTTCCATCATCTCTAATTGAAAAATTAGTCTTTTTACCTTCATGTATCTTCAATAGCATTTTTCGCAAATATGGATCCTTTCTATGAACTTCTCTAATTTTATCATTTATCACAGGCTTTAACTGAAGTGAAGCCATTAAAGTTGTTACATTTTCAATCTCAAATTTGACATTTAAAGCATGAAGATTAACTAAGAATGTCATATTATAACGAACCATAGCAGCAACAACATCTAAGGCTTTTCAGCTTATTGCATCAACAACAACATTAACCTTACCTAGGTGATAATCAATAGTGCAATCATAATTCTTTAATAATTCTATCTTTCTTTTTTGCCTTAGGTTCAATTCTCTTTGTGTTGGAATATATTTCAAGCTTTTATGATCAGTCAGAATTTGAAATGTCTCTTCATACAAGTAATGCCTCCAAATTTTCAAGGCGTGGACAATAGCTGCCAACTCCAAGTCATGTGTAGGATAATTCAACTCATAAGGCCTTAGCTACTGAGAAGCATAAGCTATCACCTTTTCATGTTGCATCAACACACAACCTAACCCCCATCCTGATGCATCAGTGTACACCACAAATCCACTATTTGTTGATGGCAAATTCAAAATTGGTGTCATAGTCAATCTCTTCTTTAGTTCCTCAAAAATTTATTGACATTAATCATTTCATTTTAATGCTACATTCTTCCGCAATAATTTTTATCAATGGCCTAATAATAATGGAGAATCCTTCCATAAATCGTCTATAATAACCAGCCCACCCAAGAAATCTAGGCACCTCTAATACATTTTTGGGTGTATCCCACTCTAAACTGGCTTTCACCTTAGCTGGATCAAGTTGAACACCATGTCTGGACTTAATATGCCCTAAAAAGACCACTTGTTCCATCCAAAAGTCACATTTGTTCAATTTGCCATATAAATATTTTTCCTTCAAGATATGCAATATGATTCTCAGATGCTGCTTGTACTCCTCTTGATTATGTGAGTATATTAAATCACAAAGTAATCAAGATATTGCTAGAAGGTAAGATTCATTAATGCCATAAATGTTGTCAGTGCATTAGTTAACCTAAAAGGCATAACAAAGAACTCATAGTGACCATACCTAGTATGAAAAGCAATTTTTAGAATGTTTGGTTGAACAACCCTCAACTGCTAATGCCCAGATCTCAAATCAATTTTTTGAAAATAATATTGCACCTCGAAGTTGATCAAGCAAATCATCGGTAAGGGATATTTATTCTTTACTGTTACTCAATTCAGTTGCCTATAATCAATATACAGTCACATGCCTTCATCCTTTTTCCTCACAAATAACATTAATGCCCCTTAAGGAGATGTACTAGGTCGAATGAAACCTTTTTCCAACAACTCTTCTAATTGTTTCTTTAATTCTTGCAGTTCCACTGATGCCATTCGATATGGTGTAATAGAAATAGATGCCACTCCTGATAAGGTCTCAATATTAAAATTAACTTCTTTGTGTGGTGGCAAACCTGACAAGTCATTAAGTAAAACTTCTAAAAACTGTCTCACTATAAGAATATCCACCAAACCCAAACTAGGAACATTAATGTCCACTACACTCACTAGAATGCATCACAACCTTTTTTTATTAGTTTAAAAGCCTAAATATCTAAGATTAAACAAGTTGGAATAGTTTTGTGCTCCCCAACAAATATAACTCTTAGTTGTCTTGAAGATTTGATCATCAATTCCTTAATATGACAATCTAAAACTTAATGATGTTTTACTAACTAGTCCATTCCCAAAATAACATCAAATTCCTTAAAGTTCATCAATATCAAATCTACAGGCAATACGACACCACACACTAGCACTGGACAAGTTCTACATACTTTGTTTACAATCACACTACCTCCAGCAGGCATCAAAACACCTAAATCATATCTCAAGGATTCAACTACAACATGTACCCGTGACGCAAATTCTAAAGACATAAATGAATGTGTAGATCCTATGTCTATCAAAGCATAATTATCTAAATCATAAATAGAAATTGTACCAAAAATAACTTTTGGCGCAGTTAAAGCCTTTTGATGAGTGATAACATAAACTCTAGCCCATGGTTAAGTATGGGTTACATGTCCGCTACTGAAAACTGAAGTTGTTCCACTATGTCCTCCTCTATCTCTACCTCACCCTCTATTTATACTTGTGTCATGAACATTCTCCCCAACATTATTTTGCCCAACTACCTGAGATTCCCCTCTAATCAAACCTACCATTAGATAATCTCAACTCATGTGGCCTGACTGTCTATAAGTATAATAAGCCTTTTAGGTCCCTAACACTCTTCAAAATTTTTACGTAATTAGTGTAAATTGGGGCTACACCTCTACCCATTATGCTCGCTGGTCCTTTTCTACCCTGCGAGCCTTCAAACTACCATAACCACTTCTACCTGATGCCACTAATACTAATCTACCATGCTGACTCTATCGTCTGCCTTTTTTATCACCAACAACTCCTTGAATTCATGATTCCCTAAATGATGTGAAACCACCTTTTTTATTGCTCTATTTGGTTTTCCACTCTGCCTTATATAACTTCTCTTCCTTTTTGATTTAATTGCATTCTTCTCTTGGATCACCTCCTAAGCTCGAATATCTACTGTTAATAATGTAGTATAATTGGTTGGCTTAACTACTAATAGATCTTGAATTTCTAACCTAAGTCCCCTATCAAAGTTTTAGCATTTCAATTCCTCTATAGCTACATACTTTAGGGCATATCTTGATAGTTTAACAAATTATATCTCATAATTTGCCATTGTCATATCATTTTCCTTCAATTGGAAAAACTTTATCTTCTATTTATCTAAGTATACTACTAGTGTGTATTTGTTTGCAAACTCCTTTAGAAAATCATTACATGTCAAAGTCATTGATTGAGCAGTGCTACCTAGAATAGTTTTCCACCAATCTAAGGCATTCTTTTGAAGCAAAGAAATTGCATACTTTAGCTTTTGCTCTAGGGCGCATTCAAGCCTGTTCAAGATTCTCTCAGTTCTTTTAAGTCACTCCTTGGTCTCAACAGGATCTATAGTGCCCTCAAAGTCAATTGCTCTTTGCTTCCTCAATCTATCATAATTCTTATTTATAGTAGGTCTTACATATGTTTGTGCTGCAAATCTTTACATCATCTCAGCAAATTGTATGATATTTAGGTTTACACCTATAGCTGGATTATCTCTGGACACCTCAAGATTTTCTAAACATGCTAACGAGCATGAACAAACTCAACAAACTCATCTCTAACCTCTAGGCCAGCATGAATTCTACTAGGTACATCCATACTTTTATATGCCAATGCATGTAAGTATTAACACAATGCAAATATCATATACAACATATTCATATTACACATGTCTACAAAATTATTTACCCACTCTGATACCACTAAAATATAGCATGTCATTTACTAATCATTCCTAAAGTAGGTGCATTAACTTATTCATAATACATGAAATACTAAAGTGACAAAACATCATTAAAATTCTCCCATGCCATCCATTATCATTAAAGGACATTTATTTAATTATTTTAAACACAATGTATCTTATATCACAATATAGTAACTATTTATAACAAAATATATATTGTTAAACAAACCAAACTACTAATAGACTGCATGTTGGCATAACCTCTATCAGACTACTAGACAACAACTTCAAAATACAAACTAGATGCAATCTTTAATCTACTATTCTTGAAAGAAAATTTAATGCAAATGAGTGAGCTTGCATACTCAGTAAGTAAACATATAATGACAATTTAATCATAAATAACATAACAAGCTTTTAAAAATAAATAACTCATCATCATATCCTTGCATGAAATAAAGAATTTTTTTTCTTTAATGCCACACAAACGATCAAATGTTATTGCCACACAATCCGTTATATATTGTTGCCATACCAGCTATAGATACCATTGCCACATAAGCTATCAAATGTTATTGCCACATAGGTTATCTTATATTATTGCCACATAGGCTATAGATACCATTGTCACTCAGGCAATCAAATGTTATTGCCACATAGGTTACCATATATTGTTGTCACACATGTTGTAGATATTATTGTCATACAGGCTATCAAATGTTGTTGCCACATAGTCTATCATATTTCATTGTCACACATGCTATAAATGTCATTGTCACATAGACTATCAAATGTTATTACAATAGAGGCTATAGATATCATTGCCACACAGGCTATCAATTGTTGTTGCCACACTAACTATCATATATTATTGTTGCACAAGTTATAGATATCATTGCCACACAAGCTATCAAATGTCTTGCTACACAGGCTATCATATATTATTGTCACACAAGCTATAGATATCATTGTCATACGGTCTATGAAATGTTGTTGCCACATCATATATTGTTGTTTGCTCAACAACATCAAGTATTAGTCTTTCAATAAATCAATTATAAATCTAACAAAATTCAACAATATAACGATTAATAACAACACCTATAAACCTTGGCAAATCATATCACAACATACTTTCATTCTCAAGTCATAATTCATCAACATCTCATGAAAATAAATAATTTAAAAATATATCAATAATTTAATCAATGTATTCATCAATATCATCTCTTTAAACAACATTCCATTTTATTGAGTATATGTTCATGGCATTTAGCTAATCATACATTTAGTACTATTAGTTATTTACTTACCTCTTCTTTCAAGTTATTCAGTCGTGGATGGCCCCAGCTTATTCCTAATATTATCTTCAATGCCTCAATGACCTATTTTAATACACGAAATCAATCCATGATGATAAAGTAAGATTTGCATCTTTTTTTGCAGATACGCTCTAGTAAAATATCATGACCTCGTTAAGTTATTTCTACAATTACTTTTGCCTCACAAATCCAAATGATCTGATTATTTTTTCAATTAAACTAGACATATATGGGTACAATATATCCAAAATATGCACTACATAATTTATGGTCAATTTTATAAATTTGCCCTATTTTTAGTGCAATTATACACTAAACAGACCCATAAACTTAACCATATCTCAAAACATAGAAGTCCAATTTTAAAACTGATTAATATCTAATTAGTTAACATATAAATAAAAATTTTTCATGTTTCACATATATTCCAATTTAGCTTCTAAGGTCCTCAAATGAAATGATCAATCTCAGACTTTATAGGCATGAACAGGTTAAGGATCAACCCCAATCAAAGAGCCATATCACTTAGCACACAAAATATCAAGCAAAACTACTTTACAAGAATTTACATCATATATAATGCTATAACTTTCATATTCTTCACTTTACTTAATTTCAACTCTAACCCTACGAAATTGTTGAAAAACAAAATTGAGAGTTAAGCAGGTTTTAACAATAACGTGACAATCAAGGGGCCATATCTCTTCACACACAACTTATTTAGAAAAAATATTTCACAAGCATTTATATGAGGCATAAACCTATAACTTTCATGCTTTAAACTTTGCCTAATTCATCTTTTAACATTATGAAATTGTGGGCACAATAGTCTGCCTATAAAATAAAATTAAAGGAATTTAGGTCATATCATTATCAACAACTTCTCCGCATGAATACTAACTATAATTTCTTTATAACTCCTAATATTTGCTCATGATTAACATTCCATGAAGGAGAAATTTCGTGGGAGAACAAATATGAAATCACATACCTTTCACCAAAGCTAAAAAACCACAAGATTCTTCTTAGTTAACTCAGTTTTTCTTCTTCTTATTCTTCTTCTTCTTCTTCTTCCTCTTCTTCTTTCTTTCTTTCTTTCTTTCTTTCTTTCTTTCTTTCTTAGCTCTTTTTCTTCTATTGCACCTTGTCACATTTTTGCCTCTCTACTTTGCTCTTAAAGGAATAAAAATTTCATTTGTATACCTACCTTAATAAGATAAAATCATGGTGGCTTGTTCCTATTTTTTGGAAACTTAATTTTCCTCTTTTAATCCCTTTTCTTAACTCCTTGATCGCCTCTATCCATCTACTAATCCCTATGTATGCCTTATACTTTTAATAAATTCCAAAACACCATTATTTAAATACTATCACATGCACACAACATAAGACAATTTGTCATGCCACTATACAAATATCATATTCCTATTCAAATGTAATAATGTAAGTGTTATTGTCATGCTTATGTCATGTGATTCATATATTTCAAATATAATATAATTAAAATGCATATGATTTGGGTTGAAGATGATGCATAACACAAGAATGGGAAAGATTGAGGGCTAAAACTTTATTCACTTACTTTAAGCATGAGCATAAGCATAATAAAAGCTCTCAAGATCCTTGAAACCATAAGTTCCTCACTTTGTCACTACTTTAAAGTGATTAAAATAGAACTAAAATTGTCATTAAACTAAGATATAAGAATACAAACATTAGCATAAGGCAAAATATGAAAGCCATTTCAAATCCTATAAAAACTCCATTTGTAAAGTGAATAGGGGCCTTTAGCCATTAGGCCTCCTCATATTCTACCATTAGAGTCATAAAAGACCATAAAAAGTAGCATTAAAGAAGAAATCCAAAAGAGAAAAAAAGTTTCTACAAAATTGGTTACAGGAAAATAAGGTTGTGCAACCCAATATTAGAGTTGTACAACTTAATTAATAGGTTGTATAAATAACACTCAAGTTCGTAAAGCCCTAAGTTCCTAGGTTTTTGAAAAGAAAAAGAAAAAAGAAGAAGGGAAAGATGAAAAGGGATTAAGGGATTCTTGATGCCTTCCTTGATGTTTTCTTTGCCCTCAAAGGCTCACTAGTTGTCTAATATCCTCCAAAATGCTTGGGGAATGCTCAAAAGTGTCAAGATTAGGCCTTGTTTTGCCTCAGAATGAGATAGGGTTTAAGGTTTCTATGTCAAGTGTGATTTGATGAGAAAATTTGGCAGAGTTTTGTTAAGGTTTCCAAGCCTTTCCTCCTTCTTCAAATGAGGGGGCATTTATAGGTGATGGATGAATGCACAAAGCTAAAGATGGTTCTGGTTGCACTATGTTTGTGTCCAATCACAGAGAGAGAGAGAGAGAGAGAGATGGAACTCCTAGAATTAGTGTTTGCATATGGCCTATATAGCTAAGAATGGGTTGTACATCCATTTATCAAGACTATACAGCTCAGGGGTTTAAGGGGGGACCAATTCCAAAAGGTTCTGGGGGTTAGCATTTAAGGGAGGATTGTACATGTGGGTTGTACAACCTTAGTTACTGGGTTATACAACCTTGCTTAATGGGTTGTATAGTCCATTTACTCAAGCTAGCAAATTAAACTTTGGTTTTAGGTTTTTGGCCTTAAGCTTTGTTTTGGGCTTCTCTAAGGTTTCCTAAGGCTTTCATCTCTTTCTTTAGCAATTCCCCCTACATTCTAGGGATCTATTCAGTGATTTTCATCATCAGACTTTGCATCTAGAGGTCCAAAATTTGATGCTTACAAATCTTCTAAAATATTTTTTGTGCAAATTACTCTATTTAAAGAGTTTGACTTGTATATTTCATTTTAAGGACCCACATATGTAATTGAAGTGTATAAATGACCATTTTGCTCTTAAGAAGATCCACTAAATGCTTCAGTGCTTGCTCTAATGTTTATTTTCTCAATTTCTTCTTAGATGAATATTCTCAAAGCTTCTTGAGGTGTGTCTTTATCATTGGTCTTTTATATTGGATGGATTTTTCTTGTTTAGTGCTTCTTTGGTTTACATCATTCCCTCATTTCTCAAAATCTTCAAATCACGTACCTCATTAAAATCAAAATGAGACAAATCAAAAATATTAAAAGTAGCATTAATTCTATATTTACTAGCCAAGTTTATTTATAAACATTATTAATAGTTCTTTCTAAGACTTTAAACGGACCATCAGCCCTAGGATTAAGCTTAGACTTTGTTTAGTTATGAAACCTTATCTTTCAAAAGTGTACCCAAACTTAATCACTAGGTTTAGATATTCTTTTCACACGCCTCTTATTGACTTGTTAGGCTACTTTTTCATTCCTTTTATCTATGTTCATGAGTATTATTTTCATGCAAAGTTTTAACAAATTCAACCTTCTTTTTACCTTCCAAATCCATGCACATATTTAAAAGCAAAGGAAACAAACGTAAAAGACTTAATAGAACAAAACCATAAACAATCTTAAAAGGATAATAATGAGCATATGTGCATACATTACGATTATATGCAAACTGTATGTGGCAAACATTCTTCCCTTGTTTTCAAATTATTTTTAACCAAAACACATAATAATTGTCCTAAGTTGTATTTAGAACCTCAATTTATCCATTAGTTTATCGATAACAAGTAGTAGAAAATAATAATTTAGTCTTTAATTTTTCCCATAATATTTTCTAAAAAAAACTAAAAAACTTTGTACCCCTATCACTAATAATAGTTTTAGGCATACCACGTAATCTCACAATTTCCTTGGAGAACAAATTTGCAATGTTAATAAAACCATCAATTTTGTGACATGAAATAAAGTGTGCCATTTTAGAAAATTTATCAACTATAATGAAAATAGAGTCATTAACTCATTAGGCAAACCTAAACTAAAATCCATTGAAATATTAATATAAGGGATGCTAAGAATGAATAAAGACATGTATAATCCATGTGGTTTAGATTTAGACTTAGCTTGTTTGCATGTAACATAATTATTACAAATATTTTACACATCCAATCATAAATTAGGCTACTAAAAATGCTCATGCAAAACATATGAAGTCTTTTACACCCTAAAGTGCCCTCATCAAAACCTCTTCATATGCTTCCCTCACAAGCAATTCATGCAAATAATAATTAGGCATGTCCAATTTATTACCTTTAAACAAGTATCTATTATGCCTAAATTATTTTTCAAAACCAACCTTTTCACACGCAACATAAAATTTGATAAAGTCATGGTCTTGTTCATACAAATCTTTGATATGTTCGAACCTTAACAACTTAGCATCAATAGTAATAATAATAATAAAGCACATATCTCCTAGATAAAACATCAATAATATTTTTCCTACCTTGTGTGTACCTTATGACATAAGAAAAAGAATTAGAATATACATTATCAAAATACACAACCACAAACTTACTTAAGTAGGCACATAAGACATGGGATAATTTACCCCACTGGTCACTAAAATATGAGTGAAATTCTAGTACAGTCATATAAATTCAATTTTATGCAATTAAATGACTTAAATATAACTAGTATTTGAATTATATTTTTAGCCTAATTAATGGCTTCTGGAGACTGGAGTGACACATGACATTATTTTTAAGAATTAAAAATGTTGATGGAAATAAAGTTAGTTGTTGTGGCATGACACCTAATATGATAACGTGTCATTTTGCCATATGAGCATATGAACTCCTTCTTACTTAACTTAACCCAACTTAAAATTAACCCTCAATAAACCTAACCCTACTCCCCATTCTCACTTAACTTAACCCAATTCATAACTAAGCCTTAGTAAACCTAACCTACCCACTCTTCACTCTCACTTAATTCGTCATTCTCTCTCTTGATATTATCTGTCTCTCTCAACTCTCTTTGAACAAACCCTAAAATCTAATTTATGGATCTTACATTTTAAGACTTCTAACCCTAAATTACAAGTATGAAAAACTCATATTAAAGCCGAAAAAGAAGAAAGTGATTGTTTTAACATATTTAAAAAAGAGAAGCTATTATGCATAAGCAAAAATTTCATAGGTATGGTTCCATTAAGAAGCTACTGTGCATGAAGTATAAGCAATGGACTGGGTATGTAGGTTGACAGATAGAGATGCACCACATTATGGTATGTAAGCCTAATTTAGTGTTGGGTTTAGGGTTAAGTGATAAGAATGTTACTTTTGGATGATTAAGTGATGTTATGAGTTTTTAATTAAAAGAATACATGTAATTGATAGTATAGAAAAATGTATTTTCTTTCAGAATGCATGTAAGTGATAGTAGAAAAAGGGATTTTCGTTTTGAAATTCATATAAGTGACAGGATAGAAAAAAGGGCTTTTCTTTTCAAAATTCTTGTAGGTGACAGTATTATTTATTCTCTCAAGGTATGGAGTAATATGAGAAAATTATTATTTATTTCTTTGTTACAATATGAAATAATATTTAAAATTAATATTTTGTTATCTCAATTCCTTGTTAATTGAATATTGTATGCTAATTACTTTGATTTGAGATATGTAAAGTAGAATGGTTGGCATATTTATTTACATATGTTGGAGATTGTCTTAAATTCTATATAAGTTATGTTTTCTTTATTATGTTTACAACATTTTTTTAATGACTTTATTCTATTTATGTTATTGGCATTTTGTTGTCTTGATGTGATTGTCTTCATTGTGCTTTTTTTTTTTTAATGTAGACAAAAGTTTTAAGTATTTTAGTGTACATATGCTTACTAGTAGAGGAGTGGGATATTTTGATTTTGTAGCCCAGATAAGTTATCAATGATAAAAATTAAGAGAATGAGAAATGAGTGTAATTTGAAAGAGGAATTAGTTTATTATTGGAATTAGTCTTCTTATTCCAATGCCATGCATAAATTAGAAATAGATAGTGAAGTTTTACAAATAGGTTTTAGTATTGGTGGTAGTAAAATTATGTGTATCTATGTAAAGATGTTGGACAAAGAGTTCATGACTGTTATTTATCTTATGTTATTATTATTAGGAATGGTGGTTATAGGTTAAGTGAAGTGTCAGTTAGTGTGAGAGAAAATGATAGTGTTAGTGAAGGAGAGGGTGGTTCAAGTGAAAAAAGGTCTGAAGATGAGGATTATTAATATTGACACACAATTCCATGACAGTGAAAATGATGTAGAGGTTGATGATAGGCTATTTGAAAAGTATGTTAATAGAGATATAGAAATAGATAAGTACTCAAAAAGAATTAGGCAAATTAGTGAGGCAAGTGAGACTAATGTGGGAGATATAAATGACTGTAATGACTTATTTTATACTTTATTTGATGAACTGTTAAGTGCATCTGACCCTGACAATGATAGAGATAACAAGGTTAAAAGGTCTAGGTATCTTGAGTTTGTGGAATAAATGGACATAAGAAGTCCTAGTTTGAGTATTGGTATGAAATTTGAGCAGTATAAAGAATCTATAAGGATGTGATCCATAATTAATACGTATCGAGTGTATTTCATTCCTAATGATCAGTTAAGATGCAAAGCAATTTGCAAAAAAGGGTGTCCATGGTATTTATGTGCAAGCCCTATGTATAATGATAAAGCAACCATTTAGATTGAGTCTGGTGTTACAATACATGAATGCACAAACGATCATAATATTAGGCATATCACTTAAAAGTGGTTTGCTAAAAATTATCTTGAGACCTTTAGAAGTGACCCAAACTAGAATTTGAATGGGTTTATTATGACTATTAAGGATAATTATCAAGTAAATGTGACCTCGGAATTTCGCATAGAAACTTATAGATAAGGTTGAGAAGGTGCGAATTTCTAAGGTTAAACATTGTAAGTTAGAGATCCTCAAAACTAACCATAAAAGCACTATTGAGTTTTTGCATGAGGTGGATGATGACAATCAGTTACTATCATCAATTAACATAGATGAAGTGTTTAATAGGGTTTATATCTATCTTAGTGCCTTAAAAATGTCATTAAAGTAAGGTCTATGCCTATAATTAATCTAGATGGGTGCTTTTTTAAAAGGATTGTATGAAGGGCAATTGCTATCAGCAATTGCAATTGATGCAAAATGATTGCATATTCCCCATAGGATGGGTTGTGTGCATGAAAAAGAATAAGAGTTCTTAGAGTTGGTTTTCGTGCTTGCTTTCCCAAGATTTAGATATTTAGAGGAATCCATGGCATTGGACTTTCATGTCAAATAAATAAAAGGTTAGCTTTATAATTTTCATAATCAATATGTAATTGAATCATTAATTGTATTTAATGTTTTATTGCTTACAATAACTGTATGTAATTAAATTTCAAGGGTTATTGCTTACCTTGGATGAAATTTTTCCAGTAACAAAAAAAAAAAAGAGATTGTACATAAACTTTAGGAAGGAATTTAGGGGAAAAGAGCTTAAAGATATTTTTTGGGATTATACAATAGTAAGTTATGTGCAAAAATTCAATTTTGCTACGAAAACTATAGAATGAAAGAATGAAGTTGCACATAATTGTTTATGTTCTAGGCCATTAAAGTTTTGGAGCAAGTCACATTTCATGGCACACTCTAAGTGTAGCATGCTCCTTAATAACTTGTATGAATGCTTGAACCACTTCAATTTAGAAATAAAAGATACAAGAATTATTAGAATGCTAAAAATTATTAGGACTAAGTTGATGAAAAGATTACATGTGAAGAGGGATGCAATGATGAAGGTTAGAGGACCTATATATCCAGTGAAAAAGTTTGAGAAAATTAAGGATTTTTTGTTATAATTGTACATAATTATGGGATAGTGTTAATAAGTTCCAAGTGGTTAGGATAGATGGTCAATATATGATGGATAAAAAGCACAAAACATGCAATTATAGAAGGTGGGATCTCACTAGAATCCCTTGTGCCCATGTTATTGATGCATTAATGCTTAATAAAGAGAACCTCGAAGACACGTACTTAAAAGTGTATAGCCATTGCATTAACCTTATAAATGAATATGAGTTTTGGCCTCAAAGTGAAGAGCCATCGTTTAGGCCACCTTCTGAACCAAAGCCTAAGAAGAAAGGTAAAAAGGCCAAGTTGAGAAGATTAGAACCTGAAGAAGTTAAAAATGCAGCTAAGAATAATAGAGTATCTAAGAAGCGCAACATCATTACATGCACAATACATGAAGAAGCTGGGCATAATAAAAGGAGGCATGGAGAAGAGGAGGTACCAACAACTAAAGCTAAAGTTTAATTGGTAAGAGTAAAATAATAATAATAATAATAGGTAAGCTTAATGCATTAACTTGGAAATTTTTTCATAACAAATTAAACTTTATTATCATTATTATCTACTGTAGATAAGAAGTCAATCTAAACAACATTAAAATAATGTTACTACCAATAGATCTTTACAACCACCAATCCAAATCAATTCACTGCTTACATTGTTAAATGGATGCCAAATGTTAGTAATTTTTATATATTTTTCATTTTCTACCACATTTTTATATATTTTTATATTTCTCTAATAGTTCTGTAAACATACATTTATAGGCTAGCACACAAACAAATCATTATATATTTAATCAGTCAATGAATGTTGGACTCTTTTAACTTAGATTAAAATGAAATGAAATAAGATAGTGTTATCATAATATGTTTGGACTATTTTGTAATATGGTGACAAATTCTTTTATATTTATATTATAGTGTTGCTATCAAGCACAAGCAAGTGGAAATTTTGGACATTGTATCTTTTTACTTGTTAATTTCCCCAGCAATGTTTATTATTATTATTATTATTATTATTATTATTATTATTATTATTATTATTAGTAGTAGTAGTAGTAGTAGTAGTAGTGGTAGTAGCAGCAGTAGTAGTAGCAGTAAAAGTAGTAGTAGTAGTAGCAGTATTCTACTACTCTCCTTTAGTAACGAAATTTTGTTGTTCATTATTAATTCTCTTCTTCTTCTTCTTCTTCTACTACTACTACTGCTCTCTTTCAATAACAAAATTTTATTACTCATTATTAATTATCTTCAACGTCATCACCTATTCATCATACCAGTAAAATGAGTTACAAAAACAACTCATTCCCTACATAATCAAATTTCAAGGAAAAGATGCAAAAGGTAAAATATCAAACACACAAAATATATGAAATTTCATGAAATTTTATATACAAGCTAACAAACAATCAAAGCATACCTAATAGTTCTTGTACCCATAGAAAACTCTTTCAGGGTTTAGTGTGGTCCATGAAGTCTTCAAAATTCATGGCTAACCACATCTACATCGTGGGGCGCGATGGGCCATCAACATAGTTTTGATCTTCATACAACACAGAGTTAGGGTTTCACTTGTTTAGGGATTTTCCTCTTTTATCACTTAATTAATAATAATAGATTTCATTAATAGATAAGTCATGACTTGTTTTTTTATTCTATTTAGAGAGGTTTGTATTCAATTTTTCAAAGACTACGAAGGATGAGAGCAACGACTTGTATTTTTTCTTTGAGAGAGTTTCAGAGTAATTAGAGAGAAAAGTCAAGAGGAAGAAAGACGATGTGAGTGGGGATTAGATTAGGATTATTGAGGGTTAATTTTGAGTTTAGTTAACTTAAGTGAAAGGGGGTCATGTGTTGACATGGCAAAATGACACGTCATCATATTAAGTGTCATGCCACATTAGCTAACTTTATTCTGGAAATAATTAATTGAAATACTAATTATAATTAAGTGATTTAATTATATAAAATTGATATGACCATAATACAGTTTCACTCATATTTCAGTGACCAAAGGTGTAAATTACCTCAAATCATTTTTCATTAGTCTCATAAAAGTGTTAAGTGCATTAGTCATACCAAAAGCACAACTAACCATTCATTTAAACCATATTTTGTTTTGAAAGTATTTTTCCACTCATACCCCTCTCTCATCCAAATTTAGTGATAGTCACTTTTTAAATTAATCTTAGAAAACATACTAGCACCATGTAATTCATCAAGCATGTCATCAACCTTAAAAATTGGATGTTTATATTTAATAGTTACCTTATTATTTCTTTACAATCCATACATATTCTCCATGATCCATCCTTTTTAAGCACTAGAAAAATAAGAATAGCACAAGGACTCATACTTTCCTTTATCAAATCTTTCTCCATTAGCTCATCTACTTACCTTTGAAGCTCTTTTGTCTCCTTAGGATTACTCCTAGAAGTCAGTCTATTTGAAATTGAAAGCCCATAATAAAATCAATTTGATGTTCTACACCTCTTAATGGCGGTAGTCCTTTAGGCAGCTCTTTGAGGAATGAGTCTTCCTAATCCTTCAATAAAGAAAGAAACACACTAGGTAAAGAAATAGTTCAGTCAATAGAAGAAAAATAAGATTTTTTTATACAAAATTAAAGTCATAGGTGTTTAGGCTAAGTAAGCTTTCCTCACATCACTTTTTTTTTTTTTCCATACAATCTCTTTTTTTCACCTTCTCCTTTTGCATGCATATCTCTTTTCTTTTGTGCATCCCTCTAAGTTCTCTTTTTTTTTTCTTTCTTTTCTCACACCTCTATATGGTTTCCTCATAACTCCTTTTTCGTTGTGCAATTATTTCTTTTTCTCTCATGTGCGTACGTTCTCTCTCTCATTTTTTTTAATCTTCATAAATTTATTTTAGAGATAAAGGAGAAAATATAATATGCTTCCCACCCATATCAAACTCACATTATTTAGTAAAACCATCATACTTAGCACGTCTATCAAAATTGCCATGATGCCTTAAAAAAGATATTACTAGTTTGCCTAGGCACAATATCTCATAAAACATCATCCACATATTTACTCATAAAAGAGGAAACTCTGACTTGCTGAGTAACTCTAACTTTATCACAATTAGTAAACTATTATAAGTTATAGAGTTTAGGAATCTTAATTATAGGCAAGTTTAATTTCTCAACCAAATAAGTACTAGTCATATTAGTGTAACTACCTCCATCAATAATTAAACAATATACCTTGCCTTGGATCCTACACCCTGTATGAAAGATGTTTTCCCTTTATTCATCTTTAACTTTGTTTTGGGCACTTAAAGAACTCCTTGCAAATAAAATTTCTTTGTTGTTTACTTCATAAAGGTCCTCATCATCATCATCACTAGCATCAACAAGTGGGGGCATCTCAGGATCAATCTCTTCTTCATCTTCACTTTTAAATTCGCTATTGACAAACATCATAACTTTCTTGTTAAGACAATCCCTAGCCAAATGTCTTCGCCATTGACATTTGAAGCATATAATGGAACTTGTTTTGGGCTTGGTGGATTCAATTTTGATGAGTTTCCCTCCTTCCTTTGATCTTTTGATCAATTTGGCCTTAGGCTTATTATTGGGCTTTTTAACTACTTTTTAATGTTTGCTCCATTGAGTTATGGAAAAATTAGGCTTGAAAATCCACATTTAATTTGTCATTCCACCTTTAGGGCCATAGGGTATATGCCTTCAAGATCTATATAATGTTATAATTCTACCATATTAGCAATCTA
This sequence comes from Omphalea diandra, assembly GCA_949677035.1. Lineage (NCBI taxonomy): Eukaryota > Viridiplantae > Streptophyta > Magnoliopsida > Malpighiales > Euphorbiaceae > Omphalea > Omphalea diandra. The sequence goes on from CATIWR010147725.1 coordinate 28,518, forward strand.
CTTGTTAAGCCCATTAGGGCAATTGTCCTCCTTTATATTATACAGATTAGGGTCATCTTCATCTTTTGGTAATACTCCTTCACGCTTCTAGAACCTTGCATGTCTTTGAAGATGGTTATTTAAATCTCTATAATAATGGTTAGGCACGAACCTTTTTCTCATGATCTTCTTCATCTTTTACCATATAAAGATTGGATCTTTGCCACAACATCTTATAGCAAGCTTTACTTAGTTCCATAAAATAAAAGCATAGTTAATGAACTCTATAACAACAAGCTTTACTGTTTTTTCCTTAGTGTAATTATGGCATTCAAACACAAATTCTACCTTCTTTCTTATGACAGATAGGCCTCGAGATTGCTTTTACCTTAGAAGGATGGAATCTTCATCTTTATGCTTCCTAAGTTGCCATTTTACATGCCTTTGGTAGCATTCATCCATGGATTCTCCATCCTCATTATCATCATGGATCCATCTTTTTTGTCTAACTTGCCTTACGATTGTACGATTGGTTTTAGAGTTATTATTAGTGGTGGCTTAGCTTTTCTCTATACTTCTCACTCGTTATTTCATGTCATGCATGTCCTTTTGCAATTGGCCCAATGTCTCTTGCATACTCCTTATAAAAAGCTTCCACTTTTAAATCTTTCTATACTTCGCTAGGATCTGACATGGTTAGAAATTAAAAAAAATAAAGAAAAGTCCTCACAAACATGCCCTCACATGTTTCACTCTTAAAAGATGACAGTGCTCTCGTGTTTCACATAAAACAAGGCTTTTACACTATAATGGTCACACCACTCTTACCTTTTATCACTTTTAGTTCCTTTTTTTTTTTAGTTCTTTTAGAACTAAAGTTACTATTATCAATTAAAGCTCAATCATAAGCAAACAAGCAATTCCAACTTAATCTTGACTTTAGGGCACAAAGAAAGCAATTAAAATCAAAATGAAAAGAAGAAAATCAAGGATAACTAAGTTGACACCAGTTCCCAATTTAAAAGAAGAATAGGAATTTAGTACTTAGAAAGACTTGAATTAAGCACAAATAATGAATTTAAATGAGATTAGGTCGAATCTAATTTTGCAAAACACCAATTCAACTTCTTTTTTTTTTTTTTACAAACATTGTCAATTTGTAATCTTGAGCTCTTTTTTTTTTTCTTTCTTTTGCTATTTTATTTCTTTTTCCCTTTTATGTTATTTTTTTAACAATTAAAGCTAAAACAATGGCCTCAAACAAATAACACAAAGAAAATAATCAAACAATTCAAAATAAAGAAGAAACCCGAATTGAAAGAAGAACAATGGTGCAAATACAAACTCCTTTCTTTTGTACTTGGATGGCTTTGAAATTGAAATCAAGAAACAAATAATTAATAACAAATATGAAGGAAATGTATTTAAGAAAAAGAACATAAAGAGAAATAGAATTGATAAGAAAAGAAGAAAGAAATCAAATGGAGAAAAAACAAACACAATGGAACTGTTGAAAGAAGAAATAAGAATTAACATAAAGAACAAGAAAAATAAAGGATATATATTTTATTTTAAAGCCTTTGCTTTGATACCAAATAATATAAATGTAGGTAACTTGTCCCAAATCCATATGTAATGTTGTTATCTTACCTAAAGATCTATTAAGAATCAAGCAATGGAATTTTAACTCCTAAGTATACCCTTTATATAACTTGTATATAACAACTTGAGTTTTAAAAAATTAAAGGTTATTTAAGTCCAATCTTAGAATAATTATGTCAATTTTAAGCTTAGAATTAAACTAGTTTACAACGTTAATTAAGCCCTCATTTAATAACCTCATCAAGTTCTTTCAAAAACCAAAGAAGATAACAAATTCTCACAATAAGAATTAGAATATATTGATGAATAACGTGCTTCTTACACATTTTTTTATGACTATTTATAGGCATTACAAAACTTTACTAATAAGGAATAAAGACTTAATTCTATTTTAAAAATTAAGAAGAAACTAAATATGAAAAAGGTTATATACTATTCAGCCAAGAAGAGAAGAGGAACTCCTAATTAGTTATTATTGCAATTGAATAAAACAAGTAAAATTCCTATTCTAAATAACAACACTATTCGGCCAAAAGAAGAAGAAGGAATAAATAAGTTAAACTTTGACAAATCTGTGACATATCTTGGATGATATTGACTTTAAATCTTTGACCATGTATTGTTACCCCTTTTATTGTCTTCTTAAGGGTTTATGATCAACATCATGATCAAGAACCCTAGTGTGATATATCCTTTGTGTTTTGAGATTTAAAGCTTGCAAACATGACCTTTGAAATTTAGAAAAAAAAAACATTTTAACAATTGCCTAGAAACCATTTAAAGTGTGTCGTATGTTCAAGTAGTCATATAGCAATTTGAAGTTTATGACTGCGACTCTTAGGGCATAACCATAACCAAGGATCAACTTTGACATCAAAACGGTTGGCTCGTACAAGATGGGAGTTGCGATCCCTAATCTAGTATGATCCATGATCGTGATCAAGACCAAAGATATCACAACGTGATCATTGAACTAAAATGAAGAGTTACAATGGCTAGTTTAAGGAATGAATGAATAAATGCCACATGTCACTAGCTGTTAGACACATCATGAAGATCATGAAAAAGGAATCCCAACACTAAAAGTGAATCGCGAATGTGATTGAGATGTTTTAGCGGCGAAACTCATCTAAGAAGCATTAAATGCATGATTTCCTACAAACTTTAAGAGAATTGGTGCTAGTTTACTAGTAGCAATTGTTTGATAGTTGAAACATATAAAAACTCCACCAAATGACTTTGAATGCAAAAGAATAACCATTTATTGTATTCAAACTCTTTGCAAATTGAATTCTCAAGCCTTTCTCTTTGTATTGTTACTGTATTTTGGTAGTCAAAAGTGTTTTGATTGCATTGTAAAGGTTTAATGTGAGTCTAAATACTTGTAAAAGACTTAATTGGAAATTTTGATTATAAGGTTATATGTTAACCAACCATAAACACAAATATACTTAGGTTGGGTATAAGCCTAAATACTAAGTTAGGGTGTGAGCTTGTAAAACACGCAGTGAGTTTGTAAGAGTGAAATACCCACTTGGACAATTTGTTAGTGTATGTAGGGTTGGTTAATACTCGAACCAGTATAAATCTTTTATGTCTTGATTTCTCTCTTCCATCATTTTCTACCATTTAATTACTTAACCACTTAAAAAATTTTAAAATTATCATTAATTCAACTCCCTTCTTCCACATAAGGGCCAACAACAATTAAAGTGAAAATAATTATGAAATATTTAATATAAAATTAATTATGATATATTTAATTAATATTTAGTATTAAATAACAATAACTATTGAAAGTTAAAACAATTAGATTTAATTTATGTATAATGAATAATATAGAAAAGAAATATGTTTCATATGGTATTAAAAATCACTTAGTTTAAAAAAAGATTGTATAAATATTGGTTCAAATTTTAAAATTTTTTATCTACACGGAATCAATGTTCATAATTCTATTCAAATAAGAGAGTTAAATAAATTCATAAAATTAATGATTTTATTTCAATTTAGAAATTTTGAACATATTTATATACACATAAATTTTTATATACAATAAAACTAAAGCATTTATAAATTTTTAACCATGAAATAACATATGACACTCCCTTTACTGATTTCTTATTTATCCTTTTTATAGATTTTTTTAATGTTCAAGTACTTTTATGATATTTAATTAATTTATATTTATTAGTTAATCACTTTTTAATCAAACACTCATTTTTATTGATATTATTGCTTCTAATTATGATTTTTGCGTATATCATAGATTTTTATCAAAAAACATTAAATATTTATCTATTTCAACTTCTTAATAAAATCTTTCAATATATTAAATAATTTTAATTATTTAATTTTTATTAAAATAATTTATGTTTTTCTTACATATCTATCTATAATAGATACATATATTATTTTTACATAGATAGATACAAAACAATTAAAAGGATTTAATAATTTTTTATTACAAATAATTTTATAATTATTTTCCATTTAAATATCATTTTAATGTTACTACTAAAAAATAAATTTATTTATAATTAAATCTAAATAATATTAAAATCTCATAAAAATTGATTAATAAAATTATATTAATTAATCTATATTCTGAAAATTGTGTGTATATATATGTGTGTGTGTGTCTGTGTATATGTGTATATGTGTGTGTTTCTACATATTTATATATTCAATATAAGAATTTTATTTGATATTACACACACACATACACAAAATATATGTGTGTGTGCATGCACGTGTGTACACACATATATATGTGTGTGTACAAACTCACACATATATACATACACACACACACTCATATATACACATACATATATGTGTGTATGTGTGCATGTACACACACACACACACACACACACACACATATATATATATATATGTGTGTGTGTGTGTGTGTGTGTGTGTTATTTTATTAAACTTGTGTAATATATATATATATATATATATATATATATATATATATATATATATATATATATATAAAAAAATTTTAATAAAATAACACACACACACACACACACACAAAGCTATAGAAATCTATATCTGTGTGTTTTTGTGTTTGTG